>WAAE01014596.1:0-20068 GCA_013400495.1 Nicator chloris | reverse complement strand
GCCCCCTGCCCCCGGCCGAGCCCCCTGCCCCCGGCCCAGCACCCTGCCCCCGACAGAGTCCCCATTTCCCTGCCGAGCCTCCTGTCCCCTGCCGGGCCCCCTGGCCCCTGCCGGGCCCCCTGGCCCCTGTTGGGCCCCATTCCCCTGCCGAGCCCCCTGTCCAGCTTCCTTTCCCCTGCCGAGCCCCCTGTCCCCGGCCGAGCGCCCTTTCCGTGGCCGCGGTCCCGGGCAGCGCCGGCGGCCGCCGCGGTTGCCTCCTGCCGGCCCATGGGGGACTTTCTGCACGGAATTTCAGGGGGTGTTTTTTTTCCCCCTCTCCCAGGGTGGGTAGCGGGAAAATGCAGCGGGATTATGTTTCTTATTTGCAGTTCTGAAGGGTTTGTTATTTTGAAAACCTGAAGAGCAACCAGCTACCAAGTCAGTTAGAATGTCGTCTCTCGATGGAATTTAGTCTCAGTCTGAAACAAACAAAAAAACTTGCTGTGTTGTTTTTTGACGGAAGAGGTGTTGGGCAAAACCTCAAGCTGATTCCACAGTCTCGGTTTGACCAGCAGAGCAGGTTCAAAAATTAATTCTTTGTGCACTTTTTCTTTGCATCATCGTGAGGCTCCACTTGTATCTCTTGTCCAGTAAGCTGGATGCATTTTAAGAATAGTTTAACTCTGATAGAAACCAAGAGGTAGAAATTCTGATACTTTACAGTGTCAATCTTCTTCCCGACCTCTCCTGCCTTGACTGTGTATGGTTTTGAAGATCTTCTGTGCCCTTTATTTGGACAAAGGTCATTGATTTCTCTGCTGTACTGGCTCTGTGACATCTGTGTTGAGAACTAGAAATACAAGAACTGTTAAAATCTTTGTAGCAAATGAGTTGTTTTCATGACTGTAGTGTCCAACAGGAAAATGTGTGAACAGTTTAGTTGTGTAAAGCACAGCTCCCCTTCTCCCTCCCGTCCTTCTACCAATGGAGTCATGCTAATGCTGTGGCAGGGATTCCTGCTCTTTCTTACCTCCAGTTGCTGACCAATGCCACAAGTAGGCTGACCTTCTCAGAGCGGGTTATTCCTCTGCTGGGTAGCTGTCTCTGTCCCTCTTAGCCCTCTCTTCTATACCACTCAGTGGGCTACAACCTCATTTTAGGACTCACTTATTGTGGTATATGCTTGTTGGTGTGACAGATTTAACCAGTTCCTTGTTGGTGTGGTCCCAGGCAGCACTCAGTTTAGCCTGTACTCAGTAGTGGCTGTTAACTCTTTCAGGTAGGCTAAAAGCATTTTGCTTCAATGAAAATTTCAGTTCTGTATTTCTGAGCATGCAGAGAAATTCACAGTAACTTGCAGAGCTGCCAAGCCATGAAATACAGGGCCCTGGCAAAGAAGATTCTGAAGAGTTAGTTTATTTTTGGACATGAAGACACAATTTATGATGAAATTACTCTGTCAGAAATATTTTTCTAGTTCCCGCTAGCTTAAGGAGTCAAGTATATACAGTTTAACAAAGTTAGGGCTGTGAGAGTCTCGTCTCATCTCCTAAATGCAACTTGCTGCTATCTGGAAGGAGGACCCTGATTCTTTATCTGTTACCCACCAATCAGGCTCTCTGGAATATAAGACTATACAGATTTTTGGCAGAGCAGAGATGACCAAATGCAATTATGTAGATTAAAATGTGGCACTGATGAAAGGTGTTATGGCATATCCAGGGATGGTTTTCAAAAGATGATGTGCATGATCATATTTCCAAGCTCAGAGGCTTGGAAAAGTGAATATCCATAGGGAAGCTGAAAAAGCAAGTTTAGGAGGAAGAACAAGGAATATGTATGTTTGTGTAGTATAGGTATTCTTGAAAACATCTTTTGGATTTGAAACTTGCCTATTTACATATCATGTTTTCTTCACTCTGTCCAAACAAAACATGCTGAGGTTCTGGCTTGTATTATGCATCAGTTGTTGGAGAACTCAGATGGGCAGCTGAAGCCCTCCTCACCTTCTGTCTGTCTAAAGGGAAATGGAGCAGTGGTATTGTCAAACCAATAACCTGCATCTCACTTGATTTGGGTGCCACATGAGGTGGTGCAGAAAGCTGTCTGTGCTATGAGGAACACCACAGAGTGCCTTGGAATGGAGAACAACAGAAAGGACCTTCAGTTTGGGTAGCTGGCTCAAACACTGCTCCAACACACAGTGGCCTTCATAGAACAGGTTTTTGTATCTGAATACTTGTGATAAAGCAGGAAAAAAAAAAGAAAAAAAATGATATTTTAACTGGCACCAGAGACAACTGATGCAAAATAACTCTTATGAAAGTGCCTCTTTTAAAAAAAGTAGCTATCCCACTTCTAATATAATCATCAGAAGTGACTTGTTGCTGGAGGCTTAGTTCTGTGTAGCATGTCACTCTTCCTTTCTTTTTGTTGCCTTTTGTGTAATGGATGTGACTGCTGTCATCTGAATTGTTTACTGCATGAAAGATATATTCTTCCTTGTGCTCAAATCTCCAGAGCCACCCCAGTACAGTGCCAGGTGATGTACACTTCTCGTCCAGTGTACGTCATTGTGGAAGACGAGGCGTGAGTCACTTCCCTCGGGGGCAGTGGTGACTGCCTGCCTCTCCTTCGGGAGCCACCATGGAGCTGCCACACCAGCAGCTGGGCACACAAGGAATCATCACCTCAAATCAGCGCTCTGATGACGGCATGATGTAAAAGCAGTTTATTAAGTTGCAAGAGTCAAGACATTTGCAGGTCATAAAGGAGGAAAACTCATAAGAAGGTAATAAGAGAAGGAATATTTAATTTTGCATAAGTCTTCCTAAAATTGTGCTCCTTCTGAAATGTGAATCATAAGAGATTTGTATACGAGATTTCACAATGTGTCATGTAATAGTTATTAGGATTAAACTATAAGAACAATTACTTGCAGGAGATTTTCTTAAAGAAAATGACCTTGTTTAGTGTACATGTCATAAAGCTCTTTAGAAATCTCTTGCTTGATTAACAATATGTAGAAGACACTTAGAATTACGAATAGGTAAAAAATGTTCAGGGTATTTTTTGTGTTGTGTTTTGAGACTAACATGAAGTATTTAGTTTTCAACTTTTCAACTGAGTCTATATGAACACTTTGAGGAAAAAGGAGAGAGAGAGACTGCAAACCAGACCAGACTCCTACCTTTGCAATAAAATTTCCCTTAAAATTACTTCAGAAACTCTGCCTTAAAGCAATGGTGGATTTACACTCAGTACAAAAAGGCATCATGGATTAAAGGTTTGTACTGTTCTTTCCAGCTCCCGAGTCATGCCTCTAGTCCTGATCTCGACTATTTGGGTCTCTTTTCCAAAATTTTCAGAAGGTTTGGCTCATCAAAATAACCTGGTTTTACATGTAAATACTCCAGTTCTGTGAAAAACTTTCTGATGTACAGATGCAGGTCCAAATTTTGGCTGGAGGGAGAAGAATGTAGTGGTCCCAAATTTAAGACCAGGAAAGCCAAACAGGTTTCACAGAACAGTTTTTAATTGTTACTCCTGCATTTTTATGGAAGAAAATGAAGTTTCAAAGAGGGAATAAATGTGTGCCATTTGTGCTGCAGTATTGCGGATATTGTATATAAATACCAATGGGAATGACAGGAAGATGAAAAGTATTCTTTTTGTCTGCTAGTACTTTGTTAGCAGTGTTCAGATTTCGGGCTGGTCATTATCTTTTCAGTTTGATCTTGAGAAGCAGTGGTTATGAATAGGGGCAGGGATAGAACCACAGCTCCCCCGCCGAGACGGAAATCTCTTCCCGATTGAAGCCCTTGACAAAACTCCCATCAACATCAAAGCAGAAAGACTTCAAGCACAGCAACCTGAATGCATCTGAAATCCACTGTTGGGCAGCTTGGAAAGGTCAAGGTTTTTTCAAAGATTAGTAGGGAAAAGAAAAAGACTGAGAGCAAATCATGACTAGCATAAAAAGAGGAAGTTGACAACTAAGTTCACAGTTCATTGCTAAATCTGGGTCTATTAAGGAAGATAATTTTTGTGAAAACTGATACAGGCATTCAGCTGGCTTAGGTATTTCTGCTTCAAATGAGAATGGCATTATTTTGTCCCTTGGTTTGATGTTAGGGAAACGAATATATAAGATTTGGTTGTCACCAGTGGTATCTGTAGCACTATTGCGGCTGTTTACTTAACCAGCCTATTCTGCAAAGAGAAGACAGAATTTCCCAGATTACCTGCTAACGTTTGTATCTTATGTATCTTGTACCTTTCAATTTCCATGTGTTTGTGTTATTAAAAAAACAAACCAAAACAACAAAATATTTGTCATCACAAAATGCTTAAAATTTATTTTAAAATATTTTTAAATCTTTTGCAAAGGGGATACTGAAAGAGAAAGAAAAGGTTTTTACATTACTGCTCACTCAGTATATACAGAATGAGTTTAATTTATAACTTTGGTATTTAAATCTAGTAGTCACATCTCATAACATGGCTTTAGTGTTCAAAACCAGAAAAATTAACCCCCCACAATGACATTTTTGCTCCTTTTTTCCATACTGGAGCAAATCCAAACCCTTTGAGATTTATGAAGTCCGTGAAGTGTAAGGAGTTTATTGTGTTAAGGAAGCATAAATTACTTCATAAAGCCACAAATGAACTCGTTAAATTAATGTCTGCCTTATGAGTCTCCAGGGAGCACACAAGCAGTGTGAGGCATGCCCTCCTCATGGATGAGAGGGGAACTGGCCAGCGTGACAGATGTCAGGAGGCTTTTAGGTGGGGAGGGTGGGCTGCTGGGAGAGCAGCTTCTGCTGCCCTGGAGCAGCTGGTGGTGCTCAGGGACAGGCTAGGATGGAGCCTGAGCTCCAAGGTGTTGGAAAAACTGTTTGTTACTCTATCAGGCCCTAATAAATTAGATTTTGGGAGAAGGATGATAGTTAAAACAGATAAATAGAAGTGATGTGGTTTTCATCCTGGCTTCTCCAGCTTTTTTTTTTTTTTTTTCTGCCCCCTTGCTTACCTGTTGCTTTGCAATTTTTACTCACTTATGTGTATGCTGAGGTTGCTGTTGTGCTGTTCACGTCTTCACTGTCAAAAGAAGCTAAACTGCACCACGAGTTTGTTACTGCTTATGCCAAAGCAGACTTGTATCACTATTTTCCTTATTGCTTCCTTTTGTGTTATTTTTCAGTTTCTTTTTTGTAAGTCACTGGCACAGAAAGGAATCAGTGGGACACATTATGGATGTAGCAGCACATCTTAAGCTGTACAGGGCCCTAAAACTGATTTCATAGCAAGGGTTCATCTCCCTGAATTCTGTAACTGAAAGGTCAATTTTGATGTTTGGCACTGAAAGATGTTCTAAAGTATCTTTTTTTTTTAACAATTAGTGTATTTTAAACTGTAATTGTTTTGTCATATTGATATATGAATTTTCAGGAATTTATATTTTGGGTTTATTAATTTCAAAGGTAAGACTTAAGCATTCTGTAGAGTCATCAGAATTTGGAATCAGTTGAAGCTACACTTCCAGGATACAAAACAGGGGTATTCTCTTGAATTACCTTTTAAATGTGTTTTCAATAGATTGCACTTCTCTGTTGCCTTGAGCATTTAATGTGAACTAAACTCATATCATAAAAAGCGTCTGATTGTTTTTGATGAGACTAACACTAATGTCAAAGGACAGCATCAAAAAGGAGAGTGTCACTAATTATTCAGGTGTGCCTCTCTTACCTGTAGAGACAGCAATAATATGAGCTGTGTTCCAGACAGCTCACAGCTTAAGCAAACCAGAGTCTTGATTTCAGTTTGGGACTGACTGTGTACAGAGATGATTGATAATCAGTTGTTGGATAAGTGAAGATTTATAATCCTCTCAATAACAAATGATCTGAAGGCTCTGGCCGGGGTCAGCTCCTTGCTCTGTGTCATGCCAGTGAAGCAGGTGTGCCAGGCAGAATAGTGTAAATATTAAAACTTCAGCTAAAACTGAGGCAGAACTGATGAATTGGCTTAAGTGAGAGGAAAAAAAATAGAGTGTGGAACAGAATGTAAGCTTTAATGCTCCATAAATATTTTATTAAAATGCTTTGCTGTGTATTATTCATTTCTCTTTTTGTAAACACTGGCAAAGTGTAATAAAATAGATTAAATAAGGTCTATTTAATATTTTATGTTTATGGTAACTCTCATGTTTATTCAAAAAAACAAATTACCACGTAACATTAGCAAATTAAACAGTAAAATGCAGATTTTTCACTTCTGGAATAACTGCAAGGAACAATTCAAAGATCTGCAATCAGTATTTTTTGAGAGGGTGTTTGGGCATAGTGTTGATTAATAAATACAGCTGAAATGTGATCTGTGTCTTTATAAATAGTCTTTTAGCTCTGTCTTCAGGATTTTTTTTTCATCTTATTCTAGTCAGAACTAAATTCCAAATTTCAGTGTTGTTCACCCTTAAAGTATAAATAGGAATGAGGGGTGAAGAGCTCTGTACTATCATGAGGTAGTACTTACTTTGAAATTCAGGGGCTGTTTTAGTGTTGTGCAGACAAGATTCTAATTCCAGGGTGCTGCTACATGCAGTTGGATCAATGGTGGTCGCAGGAGTTTCATGACACTGTGAGTAGGGATTCTGCTGTTCTTCTTCTGCATGGCCTCCAAACTGAGCTGAACTTCTGGAAAGCAAGAAAACACAACATTTTATTTAAAAATAAACAAATAAGAGATTTCAGGTATTATTGCAAGCATCAAGGAGAACTTCATTTTGGATTGCCTGTCTCTGTGCGCTTTGAAAAATGTGGCACCAAAACAACATAAAGTTTGTTTGTTTTTTTTTTTTGCAAATAGTGGTTTCCCGAAGTATTCAGGGTTTGCATAAATTACAAAAGAAGAATTGAGTTAAACATAAGAGGAAGTTGAATGTTGAGGAGTTTAGTAGCTGTAAGGGATTCTGTTGTTCTTGTCCATCTCTTCTAAATTTCTTCCCGCAACATTTCTCACACTCTGGAAAAAATGAGTTTGAGTGCAAAGTTTATATTCAGCAAATTATTGCCAAATTTGGCCATGAATCAGACAATATTGATTAATGATAATAGTCATAGCTTATTACAAGCAAAATAGCTCTTTTTAATTGAAAAATATAGGCAAGGTTTCTTACTTTCCAAATGTGAAATGTTGTTGGGAGATGTGTTTAATCCTCTTCTTTTTCCATGCTTGTTATTTACAGTGTTGTCATGCCATGATGCCAGGTGAGTGAGAATTGTGAAGAATCCAGTTATTCCCCACTTTCTGACCTTTCCAAGGATTTCAGCCAGCATGTGTCAGTCTTTATTTTCTAGTAGGCTTGGGACATACTTGTTCATTAATTCTCTGAGTATACTTGTACGTTCTATATTTTTTGACAGGCAACCATGATCTTCAACGGTTTTCTTTCTCTTTTGTGAAATTATAACTTCAGTGTTGTCTGGATTTTAAAAAAAAATTGCTAAGATCTTAAAAGCCAAAGAAAGCAACTGCTATCCTGCTTTTCAGGACATTTTCAAGGAAGTAGAAGATGGGAAGTGTAGAGTGAGTGAGATGTATGCTTTGCGTTTATGTGTGTAAGCATAACAAAGTAATCCATAATTTCTTTTAACATGAGAGTGTAAGTCATAGTGCTAAGTTATATAAGAGATGCAGGAGCTTTTTATGTGCTGAGATGGCTCATTATTTGTTTGTTTGTTTTAAAATTTATGTGGATACTTTTCCTGTCATAAAAATAGGCGAGAGAGATAGAAGTAGCAAAATCAATTAGTGTGTGCAATTTTTCAGCATTGTTTTTGATATTTTAGATGCAGTAAATCTGGAGATAGATAAATTCTACTGCTAAAAAACTCAAGGCAGTTAGCAATAAAGAAATAATTAGCTAATATAATACTTTGTATATAAAATTAAACTTTAATGAAATATAATGAAATACCAGCTTCTTCTGTAATGTTATTCAGTTTAGGAGACACTAGTTCTGCAAAAGCTTACACTTATAAATATTTTTGTACCTATTTTACTCATGGTTAAAAATCACTAACAAAGGTTTGTAATAAAACCTGAAATAGTCACATGTTTACAAATTTATTTATTTAATGCCTGTGTTAAAATTTTGGGTTGTTGATGGAGGTCATAATTTTTTATTAGTGACTTGAAATGTAATTTAAAATTATAATTTAAAAAATGTAATTTTTTATTAGTGACTTGACTTGTGTAGTGAAACAGTTTTTGTGTTGACATATGACTAGAAGGACTGAAACTTCTATATTTCATCAGGTGTCTTTAATTAGCCAATAGTCCACAGTGACAGAATGCAAAAATTGGAGGTCTCTTATAAAGTTTTGAAGCCAGAGGTATGTGGAACACCTACCAGGTTATGGAAAGAAAGCATTGCTCACCAGGACCTTGCCACCTGTACAGGCTGGCATTGCTCTACATCTTTCATTTTAATAAATTTTTGAGCAGGAAAAGAACAGGCCTGTGTTGAACAGAGATCAAAACAAACTGCTTGTGTGAGTCTGAATTTTTCCCAGGTCCTTCTGTGTCAGCAGGAGCCCAGAGCAGGTGTGTCATGCCTTCTGCTGAAGGGCAAAACAGCAGAAACTTCCATAGTCTGTGAGAAAAAGTTGTGAAAAAGTTTGTTAAACTTCCAGCTTGAAGAAACATGGAGTCCTTTTCCTCTTTGATGAAAAAGCCCAAGCCATCAAACATAACACCAGGGGCAGGAGCACAGCTCTTTTTCAGAATGTCAGGATGCACTTGGTGGCAGATGGGTCAGGAGTATTAACTGATACGTAATTAGACCTCCGGTGACCAAACCTGGCCTGTCCAACATACACCCTGTTTAAAATGGCTGCAGACTTCAGACTTTTTTTCCTTTCATTCAAGGTAGAAAGTTCCCATTTCCATGACCTAGGCATCTGTGGTGATTCCTGCTACTCCTTGGTCTGGTTGGCACCACTGAGAGGAACTATAGACATTCTAGAAAGGTGTTAAGCAGCCTTGGCTACTAGAAGTGGAATGGAAACCATTATAGCCACTTGATGAATTGCACTTTGTGCAATTTCATGCGCAATCTTTAGCTGTAACATGCCACTAAAACCTGCATGTCTTTCTATTTTAAGTAAATAATTACCTTGCATTTCTCATCAAGTCTTGGTTGGCTTGGAAATGATCCTCTCTTAAGCCAAAGTGCTTTTTCCCTTTTATATTTTTACAGCAGTTGTAAACGCCCAAGATGTTGATCTTTATCTGACACCACTGGAAAAACACATTCAGCTCTTTCAGAAGATAGAATTCCCAAAGATTTTTAATTTAATCCCACCTTTATTTTACACCATCTGCCTGATATGGGGCCACTCTGAGTTCTACAGCACGCCTGTATGAGTTGTAGGCACAACCTACTTATTGCTCAGGCAGCTTCAAATAAGGGTTGTAAACCACCTAAGAACCTAATAATAAATGTTACTTGATACACAGGACACTATTAAAAAAGAGATTAATTTAATCTGTCTTTTAGCTGCCTAATAAACACCAAAATTACATTACAGATACTTTCAACCAGTTTTAGATTATTAAATTTGAGGACTGAGATGAATAAATAGTTCTCAGATAGTCATCAGCCATACAGGTACTGTGTACTTAAGAACAAAGTATGCTTTTTGTCTAGTGAAACAAATTCTCTAGAAGCCATATAACCTTTTCAGGATGGGTTGCTGCTCCTTACTCCCCTTTGTTATAAGTTTGCTTGTCTGGATCTTATCACGTTTCAGTGTTTCAGTTTCGTAGTAGGTATTTCTGTTTGTGAATTTCAAATGCTGGTGAGAGCTGCACAAGCCAAGAAAATATAGGCTTTGCAAACAAGGTGTGAATGACCTGCCTTGAGGCATTTTTCGTGGTCAATAAGCTTGGCTCATGCTTCCACTAAAACCAAGTGTACTGCTGGGAGCATGAGCACTTTTAAATGTTGGCAAGCAAAGACATTCTGTAGGGTTCACTGTTCTGGAGCATTTTGTTGGTTAGGAAGTTGGAGAATTATACATTACATATGCATGTGTGCTAGGTTTGATTTGGGGGTTGGGAAGAGTTTTAGTAAACTCTTCTGCAAGTTTACTAAATGATAAAATCTAAGAGGACTCATACTACCATTTCTGTATTTGTTGGCACAATATATGCTACAGGAGAATTAGTACCCAAAAGCTAGGGCAGCATTATGTCAAAGAGGTGAATAAGTTTCCAATATAACTTTTACTGAGGAAAAAAGTCCCTTTATTGTGTTATTTTCTGAATGTTCACTGTACAGAAGATGACATGTGAGAGTCAGTTGAGGATGCTCTGGGAGCACCTCAAAAGTGAGCATTGCATTATGATATAATTATAAAACTAAAATCATTTAAGAAAATTTTAAAATATAATACATATTGGGGTTTGTGTTTATATATAAATTTATATATAAGTTGAAAAGTAACTTTATGACTGATGCTATGACTACATTTTCAAAAGTAACTTTTAATTTTTTTGTGGTTCATTTATTCTAGTCTAGATTGTATTTTTCACCAAAAATCTTTTCAAAGAGGAAACCGAAGAAGCATTGGAGCATGTGAAAACAGCTAAAATTACCTTGAAAAGCTTTAAGGATTTATACTTTAATCACAGAAACATGTTGGAGGGTTACTTTGCCTATGCCAAGGAATTTAAACCATGGGATTTCACATCTGAGATGCTGTTTTCCACATTTGATATGTTCCCTAAAAGCTCACTGAAGATTGAGGTATTACTTATTATCTATGCTGTTGGATAAATACAGTATCTGACAAATATGGGCTATTCTCAGTCATGCAGACAGCAAGGCTCAGGTTTCTGATATCCAGAACACAAAATCACAGTGCACAGGGGAGAGTTTAGAGCTCTGAACAGGATGAGAATGTCACATGCACTGAATGGAGCAGACTAGTAATAGCATTATGAGAAATTGCAAAGATGATTCCTAAATCCATCTCTTCTTAGGGTTTTGGAAGTTGCTTTAGTAAAGTGCTGGTCTCTGCACACAGCCCATGGCTAAAACTTCCTCCTGAGCTTGGTACCTGCCTCTAAGAACTAAGGACTCATCTATTTATAGCTATAAAAAATGTAGTGGTTTAGGCTACTCCTTGGATGAGGCAGAACAGCCTTCCTGTCCCTTTTTTAAATCTCTGCCTTTAAGCAAGGGAAAATGAAAAATCTGAGGTTAGGAAAGAAGTGTTTGTCTAATATTGTGGTTAGTCAGCTGTGTAGGATGGGAACAGCCATAGCTTTTGGTTCCTGCTCCTGGGGCCTTTTTATTGTTTACTGACCTGGAAGCAATTGTAATAGGAGTCAGGACTGGCAGCTGATTAGAATTACAGAATCATAGAATAGTTTGAGTTAGACGAGAACTTTGAAGGTCACTTAGTCCAATTCCCCTGCGCTGAGCAGGGACATCTTCAACCAGATCAGGTTGCTCAGAGCCCCATGCAACCTGGCCTTGAGCGTTTCCAGGGATGGGGCATCCCCCACTTCTTTGGACAATCTGTTCCAGTGTCTCACCACCCTCATAAGACTTCCTCCTAATACTCAGTCTAAATCTAGTGTAAAACTACTATCTCTTATCCTATAGCAACAAGCCCTACTAAAAAGTTTGTCCCCATCTTCCTTATAAGTCCCCATAAAGCATTGTAAGGCTGTGATAATGTGTCCTCAGAGCCTTCTCTTCTCCAGCCTGAACAATCCCAGTTCTCACAGCCTCTTCTCAGAGGAGAGGTGCTCCATCCCTCTAAGCATCTTTGTGGCCCTCCTCTGGACTCATGCCCTTCCAGGAAATGTGAGGCTCACTTTTGGGATCTGAGCTAGAAAATTATGTACTTTAGCTCTGCAATTATTGAGACAGTGTGCTGCTCCATCCCACCCCTTAAAATACCATGTAAGAAATCCAATCTTACAGTGTCTGACAGTGCCTGCCAGCACGATCTGTGAAGGGGATTTGGGGTGAATGTGTTGGATCTTGGCTATCTGTCATCAGAAAGACAGGTTGAGCTGTTTGTGGTGGGGTGGAGCTGTAGATGCTTGGGAAGAGCAAAAAAACCACCAAAACTGTGCCAGGAGTTTTACAAACGTGGCAGCTTGTGCCCATCAGGGACGTGGTGCATCACCGTTGCACGTGACGGAGCAGTCTTGGTTCTTCATCATCAGGTGGGGCCACAGAGAGCCCTGCCCTGTGCCAGGGGTGAGGGAAGTCTGTGGATGACAGGGGTGAGACCAGGGGTCTGCTTGGGGAGCTCATGACTGGTCTGGTCCTAGGGAGGATAGCTGTTGCTGGTTTCTAAACATACAAGGAAAAAGTGATTTTCATCCCTTCGGGGCATAAAACAATTACTTCATTCGAGTGAAATCAGAGACCATAGAAATTAATTTGGCACATGTTACAAGAGAGGTTAAAGTGTGTTCAATTTTGTTCCTCTGGGAAAGATTTAAGTTTAATTTTCATAGCAACATTTTCTGTTATTATAATAAATTGTGTTTATACATGAAAGTATGTGTTTAGGAATGCTTGCTCTTTTTCATCTAGGTCTTTTTTAACTCAGTCTGCTGAAATTGCAGTGGAGTTAAATGTGTGTGCTCTATGGGACAATTCATCTCCACTTGTGTTTTAATCCTGGAATTGAATCAACAAGGATGAAGCCTTGCTGAAAATATCTGTTGTTCCTCCACCCTTTCTTTCATAGTAATTATTTAAGATAGCATAGATTTAACGACTCATTCTGCCAAATCAGAAGGGAAAAGGTGAAGTGGCAAAAAACATCTTAAACATAGGTTCGTTACTCACTTTTTTGCAGAGATTAATTAATTTTTATTAATTTGATGGAGGAAATTTCCATTATTATGTTGCAATTTCAAAAGCTGAAAAAAATGGGTTTTGGTGGGTGCAAGGGGCGTAGTTAAAGTGAGCAGAGTGACTGAATAGTTTCTGGAAAGCTCTTCAGAAAGAGAATATGCAATCCTGTAGATTACAGTACTATGTTAACATTGCACCCTGTACACAGGTATTATAATTTCCTTGTTTAATCAAAAGTGTCTGTAAACTTGGAGGGTGTGACACTGGGAATTTTATAGTGCTGAATTGAACTAGATATGAGATAGGCTTCCAACACGGCTGGGTACAGGGTCTAACATTTGTTCTTTGAAACAGAAATTAATTTTCATAAGAATAGATTTCTGGATGCCTTTTCCTGATCAGGTGAATTATTTAGAAGTGTCACATGTAGAGACACACTCAGATGGCTTTCATCAAAGATTTTTAGTGGACAAATTCAATTTGAGTGAATAAAATAAAGTTGGATAAAGTGAAACAAAATACCCCAGCAACATTGCCCAAAATTTTTTAAAAAAGAAAAAGAGATTAATTTTTCACATATAATATACAAAACTGTCAGTTCTGTAAGCTTTTTTTCCTGAGTGTTAGGATGCAATTTACATGCAGTTCTTGGTGCAGGTACAAAATCAGTAGATTCTACTCAAAAGATAGAGAATGTTTTTAAAATGTTGGTTTATAAAAGCGTCTTGCAATAAAAGCTAAAATAATTCCTTACACTATCCTCACCAGCAGTCATGGTATGTCTTTATGATGAAACAGAATATTTATTACTGTACTTTTTTAGACACTTTTGTTTTTTGTAATTTTCAACATTTTGGTGTTAATTCATAGATATAAATACCTGTGAACTTGAAAAATTAGGTTTTTGGAAGGATTTCATTCCCTTCTAAAATAAATTCAAATAGAGAAGTACTCTATCATATTATGTAGTTGGCTTTGTTGCCTGCTGGCCAGAGCACTTAGCTGGCAGGAGGGCAGCCAAATTCTGTCTCTTCTCCTTCATTTTTACCCTGCAGCTTTGCAGAGCAGGGTAATATTGATTAAATTCTGCTTGAAGTGAAGCCCAGGTGTGTCCAGCTCCAGGTGCAGATGTAATGGGTGCCCTGGGATGACTCTCTTCTTCATATCCTGATCCAGAAAGGGATTCTCCTAGCTGTGTCCCTGCCATTTCCCTGTGCTGCTGGCACCTGTGTGCCCACAAGGCTGCTGGGTTTGCCCAGATGCAGGCCATTAGAAGGTGGGCTATGAGCTTTGCTGCGAGCTTGGATCTGCTGTATGGTAGTTTTGGCAGTGTGCTAAGGAGAGAGGTTGCTGCATGTGTGAGGAATGCCTTTTTTTGGTAAGGTATTATTTAAATATGCAAATTTTTGCAAAATTGCAATTTTTTTGCCATACAAATACTCAAGTCGTTAAAATAATAAATAAAAAAAATGTTGATAAAACATATTAATGATACTTAAAACGATTAGCAGAATATAGAGATCAACTGTTCCATTAGATGGGGTAGCAAGTATATTCTCTGTGTGCATACACTCATTTTTCTTGCAAGTATACATCTGAATCTAGGTAATTAAAAACCCAGAGGAATGGTTATAAACCAGATTTAAACTAAATGAATGGCACGTGCTTAGTTCATGCAGAAGCCTTGCAAAGTTGTTAATGCCTTTGGACTAAAATCCTGGTACTTCTTTCAAATCCATGGGAAAGCTTTCCATGTCTCAGGGTCAGGACTCACTCTACTGTGCTTCTGAGTTTCATTGCTCCTGATAAAATCCCTTACAATTCACAGTAAACTCCTGCTGATCCCTGCACAAAGCTGCCTCAGAAAGGGAAGTGGCCTACTGCTGCCTTTTTTCTTCCTTCTGAAGCACCAGGAAGCTCTGAACCAGCCTTGTCTGCGGGAGATGTGGATTCAAGACACCCCTTCTGAGGTCTCTGTGTAGTTTACCTGGTCATGCCTTTACCTCTGGGGGATTCCCTGCACACTCAGTATATAAATCTGGTGACATGCTCGAATAACAGTTTTAATCTGCTAGGTATCAGCAATTATCACATTTGGTCAGATGTAGACTGTAAGAGGGTTTGAATTGATCCATTTTTGAGGCGATGAGTGCTTCCTTAGTGGCTTAACTGACTCAGGACAAAAGCAGCCTTTCTAGCACAGTTCTGAGTGAGCATTCTGCGTTGCAAATTTGCTGACTTTCCAGCTTATTGCCAGGTAAAGCACAGTCAATGAGTATTAGTTTTCAAGTTTGAGCCATTCTTCGTCATGCATGCAATCTTAGTGTTGACAGCAGAAGTACAGGTGAAATACCAAGCACCAATTACTGCACCAGTTTTACTGTCACCACTAAAATATTTATTTTCCAGGTTCTTTAGAAACTATTTGCCTTTGGGTTTTCCAATCCTAATCAGGAGCTTTATCAGACAGTAGCTGTCATCTTACAGCTAATTTATTTGTCAGAAGCTTCAAAGTTCATGCTGTTAAGTGCATGATATATGAATAGTGTCCACATATTTCCAGGAACAAGCCTTACACCCTTCTGAATAGACAGGAATGTGTTTGGCTAAAATGTGAATGAAATTGCCCGAAAACCAGAAAAGAGCAATGATCTGGTTTGTGGTGTGTCTGGGTGGGGAGTGATCCCAAAGAGAATCAAAGGATGCTTTTGCTTTCAGGGCACAAATGTAGGCTTCTCAGACATACTGTTTTAAATCAATTCTTGATGAGTTAAATATATAGATTCTTAAAAATTGATATATTCTAATATAGTCACAGAACTGTATCTAAATTCCTTTATTTGCCTTAGAGAAGGGCAGTAGTTCATCCTGTCATGGGTTTTGTGTATATATGAGTGGGCTTGTACTGTGTATTTACAAAAACCTCAAACAAACAAAATCCATGTTAGATGGAGGGAATTAGAAAGGAAGAAGATTCTTAAATAAACAAGTTAATTTGATACACTTATTCAAAGATGCTGGTTTTTATTTAAGTATCCACCCTGGCTACTGATACTTCTATTTGTTTGCTTATTTATTTTTCAAGTGGCTTGCAACAGAAAAGAGATGCAGATGAGCTGCAAAGAAAAAATTCTCAGAACTTATTAATGTTTTACATATTTAGCAAAGTAACAAGTGTAGCTTTACATGTACCTGTTGCTGTTTGTGTTGCTAATGGAAAAAAAAAGCAGAAGGTGCTGGAGCTCTCCCTTTAGAGCCAATATGAGCTTGCAATAATACGCACTTCTGTTTTCTGCTCTGCTATTATTTTTCCAAAAGTCCTCATCTGTGAACATGGTTAATTACCTTGAGTATTAATAGAGTACATCTGTGCTGTAGAAAATGACTGTTGTTCTGTTGCCTAATACATGTGGTAGCCGTGGATTAAGACAACCTAATTAAATGTAACAATGATTCAGAGTCAAAAGATACTGTTTACTTAGTGAGTTGACTTCAAGTATTTGAATAGCTGAAGTCTGATGTGCATAATATAACCTTCTTAAGCATAATTTGGCCTTGTAAAAACTTGTTGAGAAGATCTCTATTTAGCAGGATGATTAACAGGATGAAACAGTAAAAAAGTAAGGGGCAATACAGACAGCTATCTCTCTTATTATGCTTCTTAAACAGAGGTGTCACTAGTACACACATATATTGATTTTGCAGTGGTACACTTGCATTATATCTTAAACTGTTATTTAAAATCAATCTCTATTTCTAAGCAAATGCTTCAGTTGCTAGCTCAGTTTCTGTTAAAAAAACCCCAAACAGCTATCAGTGTTAATAGTATCGATCACTGCTTGTTGCTTAAAAGAGAACTGAAAAATCTCAGCAGTGTGTTCAGTGACAGAGGTGAGCTATGTGTTTAGCACTGCCATATGCCATCCATCAGATTTTTCTGCCATTACAAAAACATACATTTTATACTTGTTTCTGTTCGTTTTTTTGTTGTTGGTGGTTTTTTTTTTTTGTTTTTTTTTCTTTTTAACAGTGCAAGAGTTTGAAGACGATTATACTGATTTTAAAGCCAAAACACTGGATCTCAACTGATGTGTTGCCACAGTTTTGTGTAGGATTTCATGACTGTTCTAGTTCAGAATCTGTGTTCAAAGCCAGTACTCATATACATGAAACTGTTTATTTGTTATTAGGAAGATAGTTTTGTGCATTACTTAAGTTACAGCTTTAGTTAAGCAATTTGTGAATTGAATGCCTTGAAATATTGACACATGTATTGCAACTGGGAATCAAACTGTGTTCTATGATTTTATTCTTGATTTGGCAATTTTCTGACTGCAGGTTCCTTCCAGAAGTTAACCCATAGCTAAAGCAAGATCTAAAATGCAATTTAAAGAAGCAGGGATATTTTTCAGCTCACTAACATTATGTACTTTGTATTTGTCTGCATGAGGCACAGAGAATCCATGGAATGCAGGTGTGTCCAGGCCCTCCATCCAGTGTAGCACATAGTTAACCTGCATAGTTGGAGCATGTTTCTGCTGGAACGTGTTATTCTTACACAGGAATAATGAAGATTTAAGATAGGGAAGAAATGATTAGGAACAGTTCTTCAAAATGTGATTTAGGAGTTGTCATATGTCGTACATGTGGAAGTGAAGTCATGTTATTAAGAAAGATGTAAATATGTAAATGTTCAAATGGGTGGTTGTCCTGAAAGGCACAAGGATGTGAAATCTCACATTTCTATCAGCCTTGAGGAAGCCTCTAGAGGAGAATTGTGCTCAGGCATTACACTTCAGGAAAAAGGTTCTGTTGATAGTCATTGAGGCAGAAGAAGAGGGAGAACAGGCATAAATCTTCAAATACCACCAATATTCCTGCATACAGGAAGGAAATAGTCTATTCTCTACACCCAGAACATACTGAACTTAATTTAAAGTGTATGAGGTTCAAGTCTGATGACTGAGAAAACCACTTTATGCCAAGCGTAATGAATTGCTAGAACAGATTGCTAGAGGAGGTGACAGGCCCTTCATTACTGAAAAAATCTTCTAGGGAGAGCTCGAAAAACCTCTTTGGCAAATTGCATAGGTATAGCAAATGTCTTCTTGGAGCAGGAATATGGACCAATTGCTCTTGAAATCACTTTTAGATGTACATTTCTATGACATTGCATTACACTCAAACTGCGGCATAGTATTGCAAATTAGTTGTGGGTATAAGGCAGTAATAGTGAATATTTAGCTAGTAATTTTAATAAATGAATTTTCCTTGGGTTGACACTTCTGGCATTGTTAGCAATTAAATTAATGTCTTGCACTTAATGTTTACCCTCTTTCTTTCCAAACATACTTTCTCACTGATTTCAGATAATTCACACATTATTACATCTACTCTTTCAGAAGGCAGATAACTTGTCTTAACTTTACACATATCAATGAGAATGGAAAGAAACTTAAATCACTTCTGCTTGCCACTTGTTTGTAAGCTTTTACAGGAGTAGGCACTTTTTTTTCCTCTAGAAAACATTAGCTTACAAGGAAGACTTGGAATTTTTATGAGGCTTGGGAGAAGAGCCTAGTGACTTATGAGAGAGAATATATCTGAAGGAAAAGAAAAGGGGAGAAAACAAACAAGTTAGAAAAGTACAGGATAGAGTTCCACTTGAGAGGTGGACTCGATCCTTGGGTGTCCCTTCCAACTCAGAATATTCTGTGATTTAGAAAGTATCGAGAGTGTGGGGTATATGTCTAGATCTGGAAAGCCCAGTTCCATACTTTTTAGGATCTGAGCTAATCTGTTCTTCTTTAACATTCTAGAATTCATCTGTTGTGGACAATTGAAGAACATATTTAGAAATATGTGGTTTATTGGTAAGCACATGACACATACTAACAGTATAGCTTGGTACAATGCCAAGCTCTGTTCTTCAGAAATATTTTGGATGACATTTCATGTTGAGAGTATTACAGAAAGAGAACTCTACTGCTTTCTCTGCTGTTTGGGTTTTTTTATCTTTTTATTTTCATTTCAAGCTTTCAACCATCTTGGAAGCTTTCTAAAAAAACCCGTCTGTGAAGATAATTATCCCAAATTGCAATATTTCATTGCAATTGTTTAGTGAAGAACTAGATAACTGCAAATGAACATGATGAACACATTAAAAAGGTATTGAACAATGCAAAAATAAAAGTGTATTTTCCTGCTGGTTCATAACACCTTAATTTATATTCTAATAAGCAGGGGGATGAGGAGGAGGTTATAATTAAATCATTAACAAAAATATGCTGGTTACTTTGTGAAAGCTTAAATGTTCTAAAGAACTGAAGGAACAAGTACAGACATTTTGGTCCTACTTTTCATAGGAGTCCATATGGAATTTTATTATTCTGTGAGGACAAGACCTTCAAAGAAACTTATGGGGTCCCTAGACATCCAAGCTATTTGAAAATTGTGCTCCTCCTCTTGTCCTGATCCTAAGCAAACATGCTTTCAGGTGGGAGCACAGAGGATGGAAGCTCCTGTGAGAGCTTTAGACACACATGAATTAAATTAAATATTAAATAAATATTATTGAGTAATAACAAGTCCAGCATTGAAAACTGACATAGCTAATCTCAGGCAAGGAGTAAGAAACTAAAACTTTCCACCAGAATTTGTTAATGAGGTGATGTCAGTAAAAGACAAAAAAAAAAAAAAAACTGATTAGCTGTGGGGTTTTGCCTTGCAGTTTCTTAGAAAGTCCAGAAAATACCTTTATTTCTCAGAAATATGTGGAGAAATTAAAATCTCTTGACTAATATGGAGATCAGACTTACAGTAAATGGAATGTTCAGGTGGCTTAAATTTGTCAGTTTAATTTAAACCAAACTAATTAAGTGTAATCCTCAAAACCAACTCCTGATGGTGAGTTTTGATCCTAAGGTGTGTACTTAGAATTGTGGCTAAATATGTAACTGAAGTTTGTTTTTGATTTCATAGCCAAAAAATGACAGTAATCTTCTAGGGTATGAATGAATCTTAGAATCTGAAGCCTTACGTATTTTTACAGGATCATGCAATCATTCAGGTTGGAAAAGACCCCTAACATCACCAAATACAACCTTAAACCCAGTGCTTCCAAGTCCACCACTAAACCATGTCCCTAAGTGCCACATCTGCGTGCCTTTTAAATATTCCAGGGATGGTGACTCCACC
>WAAE01014595.1:0-27879 GCA_013400495.1 Nicator chloris | reverse complement strand
TATGTTTTTTTATTAAGAAAAAGTGTAAATCAGATACACATTTAACTGATAAAAGAATAATAACCATATGCATTAACAAACAGTCTATTTATGCTAGAGATACCTATAGTCTGGTCTTTAGATACTGGTACTATTACCATATGGTTTAACCTGTGCAGATAGGAAAGTATTTTCCAAGGAGGCTGGTAATACTCATAATATAATCTACCGTGAATTTTGCGTATCCAAGTCCCGCTACCAGGATCTTGTTACAGGCTTCACTAACTTTATCCCAACAGTTTCAGCAAGATTCACTGGGCCGTTGCTAAAATATAGAGAGGAGCTGTGTCGTACAGGAATCAATGTATTTCATTTATCATCTGCCAGTACTGAAGTCTGCTCCAAAACAACAACCTGTGCTGTACTGGAAGAATTACTGGGGCTGTTTTTGTTTCCTTCAAATTGCATTGTGTTTAGGATTACACATGTTTATCGCTACTCATCTGTGTATATGATTAGTCTAGGAACAATAACATTTAAGAGGTGGTAAGATGGTTCCTGGATCTCACTTGGAAAAAATGAAAACAAAAGAAAAAGTTCATGTTGTGCAGCACATAACAACACTGAGGCTAATTGCCCACATCAGTAATAGGATGGGCTCAATTGTATATCTCTTGCTTGCATTTTTATTGACCTCAATAATGTTTTTCATGTTGGTAATAAATGCATCAGAATGATCAGAATTGCCATGTGAAAATGAGTGATTGAATGCAAGAGTATGTTTCAAATATTGCATGACAAAAAGCCCCCCCTGCACACTTTTAGCATGCAGAATGCGTTTTTAGAAGCAGAATGCAGAGATGGGGCAAGAAATAGGACAGGTGTCCATTTCTTTGCAGAAGGAGAATTTGCTTGTCTTATGATTGAGTATTTCTTCAAGCTGCTGCTCTCTGAAGTGCAGGGTCCTCTGCAGGATGCCCAGAGCCCAGACAGAAAGACTACAAATGGTGGGCAGATATTGCAGAGGGCTGACAGGCAGCTCCAGCTACCCGCTCCAAATCCTGTCCCCGCCAGGCTACCTGGGCTGTGCTTCCACCCTGGGACAGCCTTCTGCTCCCACCCCTCACTGAAACAACTAGTGGAAAGGACTTTCTGCCTCTGTCTACCTGGTGTCTTTCTGCAGGTTTTTCCATAAGAAGGAATGATCTAACACAAATTCAGCCCAGTTTCTAGGTAAGTTGTAGATACTTTTTGCTTTGAGAGCAGATAAAGGGGGTTCTGCCAAAGGAGGTGGAAATAACCTGTTTCTCGAACTACTTAGCTTAGTATTGCCACTCAGTCTAGTTTGGTACAAGCTAATAGTTTATTTGGGTATACTTAACTCAAAAACTATTTGTTATCTGCTAATAACAAATGTGTGCCAGGTCTTGCCATGAAAACCATTTGCCACATCTTTCCCTTGGGATATTTGGGTTTATTTTTATGTGACTATATACTGATTCAAATTAAAGACAAGATTTAGACAGCTATTTTGACAGTTACATGTCAAATACCTGGAACACCAGTTTTTGCTTCAAATGGGACGTATAGGAGTCTTCAAAACACACACAGAAAATTACGTAAGCTCTGTCTTTGTGGTGGTATTTTGTTCAAACTGCAGGGTATTAGTCTGGATTGCAATCCCTTGTAAGTTTTTGGTCTGCTTGGTTCAGAAGTTCAGTTTGCCATGTAGGCAAAAGCAGGCTGCAGCCTTTAGGTACAGATTTTATTTCTGAAGATGATAAGCATTTCTGTATTCTTGACTTAGATCATATATACAATAAATCCTTCCTCTGAGACATTGTCTGAAACACATAAAAATGAGCAAATTTGTTTAAATCATAGTAGGTGAACAAATTTTGAATTTCATTCTTATATTGTACCTATTAGGGTTACTTTCTTTTAAAAAACACATCTTTGCAATCCTTTGGAGTTTATTTGTTTTCACTTTGTATAATTTATTGCCAGAACCACTGTAACTAATTATTTAGTACAACAGGAGCTTGTAACAGAACTAATATCTTTCTTGAGGTGTCAGGAAGATGATTTTTTGGCTGACATGTTATTCGTACATCACTGAGATATTTACAGCAAAGAAAGGTATAATCTGAGTCTGTATTGGGTACAGATTTGCTACTTGTTTACAGCACAGATTAAATATTTGTGCAATAAATTTTCAGTTATTCACCCCAATGTTTGTGAGAGACTGGACTGTTAATGGTTAATGACTCAACTCTTAAAATTATAAAAATATTCACACAAGAAGCCAAGAATAAAAAGAGACAGTTTGCATTTATTTTGTTAAAAGTCTTACTGTTTCTACTGCTAATAGCCGTGTTTATGTATATATACCATAAATAAGTAAATGGTCAGTCAGTGTATGTATTTCTTCAGAGAATTATTTAAAGTCATTATTTCCATTTGATGTGTTCTCAATTGTAATGAAATAAAATATAGAAGAATGTTGCTTTTGTTTGGAAATAGCAAAATTAAGCTATACCAGTAATGGCAGAGAGGTTACAGAAACAATTCGTAGCCCATGGAAATCCCAAGTTAACAGGTCTGGTTCAAAAAACATAGAAGTTAAGTGAAGTCTTTCTCTAAATGTCAATTGCCTTTCTATATTTAAGACCAACTTCTTTAGTGGTGTAAACTAATGAGACTTTTTGGATGCAGAACAGTAGCACTGAGTTACATTCCTTGTAACATTTTGGCATGTCTAATGTACTTTTTTGACAAGGAGATAATTTGAAGCTTTGAATCCCAAGGAGGTTTTTGGGATTTTTTTAAATTGTTTTCCATTCTTGCAAACAAGTGCATCAGCAAGAGCCTTGTTTTAGTACTATCTGGGTGCAGAGCAGACAGTGGTAGTTTGAAAGACATGATGTGCGTCTTACAGACAAATGTAGTGTTGTGTCTTTAAGGTGCTGTTCCTACTAGTGCCAGAGAGATGTACAGGATTTAGAACAGGATAAGCATGAAGGGGCGAGTCATGGAAGCAACCCAAGACAAGCCCCACACACTGAGACAGAAGAGTATGGATCTTAGACAGCACTTACGTTGTTTTCAATCTTTGAAATTGCAAAGACTCAACGGTGCAGAAAGATTTCTGAGTGGACTGCTCCACTCTTCTGGACATGTCAGCAGAACAGTGCGATAAGAAACAAAAGCAGTAAAGGCTGTGGGGATTTTCTGTGGCTGTGGTTCAAGGACACAAATCAATGGTGTGTAAGCCAACATCTTACTTACTAGTTGATGAAAAATGATGCGTAATTTCTGAGGACCAACACATGTTCTTCAGTACCAACTGATCCAATCAAACTGCTCCTTCAAACAGACCTTATAAGTTCTGTGAGACTGCTAGATTGCTGTCAAATTACTCATTTCTTGGATGGACTAATTTTATTACCCAACAATTTTTTAAAAATAAACTACCTATTAAAACCAAATAGTTACTTTCTTCTTAAATGCAGTAGTTTTCCACAATCTCAGAAGATTACTAAAAAGAAAAGAATATCATCTTGGAGAAGAAAAAATTATAGACACAGATAATGCAAAGCCTTTGAAAAGAAAGAAGCAAATCCAGGGGGAAAAAAAAAGAGACAAAAATTTAGATGGGATTATTCTTTTTTTTCTGGAAATTTGCTATTCTGATATTGAGATTGCAGCTTTCCATTGCTGTAAAAATGCAGTGGCATTTTATAAATGAAATTCAGATTTTTATCCAATGAAGAGGCCTAAGTTAATCCTCAGCAGTTATTTAAAATACGTATTGACTTGCATGTTGGTTGTGTATTTTTTGTTTATATCTACCTGACAGGGACTAGTCCTTCTTGTTTGACTTCTAAAATACTAATGATCCAGTGAAAAATATTATTTAATGTTTAGATTAGTTCTTTTCAAATGTAAACACTTTTTGACTTGCTTTTGTAAAACAAATGGTTTTGTACACTACTCTGCTCTTGATAAGCAGAGCACTTTCTTTCTCAACCAACAATTCTTAATGTACTGTAAAAACTTGTAATGCCACTGGTAGTAATTAAGCTAAGTAATCACGTAGTAAAAGAAAATATTTTTATGATCTGGAGGTTATGGGAAGAAATTATGTGAATAATTGCCTTTTTTTTTTTTTTACTTTCATTTCTAATTTCCTGCTTTTTATATTAGAAAAAAACACTTTATCCATTATTTAAATGTAGGATGAAAATACCACCCCATTTTTAATCTCTTCCCTTCCTCCCTCTTCTACCACAAAAACTAAAACACTAACACATTTTCCTTCTACTCTGTGGATGTGCAGGAATGAATTTGATTTAAGCGAAAAATCACAGGGTAAAAAGTATGTTTCCTGAAGACACATTTTTCCCGTGTCAATCCTCAAAAAACTAAACCTGGAAACACCCAGCTTTTCACCTGCATATGCCCATTAGAAGCACTAGAGTTCAGAGAAAACTGTAAAATACAAAGTTGAAGATTGGTTTAATTACTAAAAGTGACAGTGTAAAGTCAGTCTCCTACACTGATAACATCACCTTTTGCTAAGAGCTTGAGACAGGTATAACCAATTTGAAATTGAAAGAAAGGCTGTGAGAAAGAGCATACATTTTTGGCTGTTTTTCCTTGATGATGCTCTAGCAGAAGGGATGCTAATGCACAGCAAGTAGGCATCACCCACACAGTCCTCTGTCTGGAGGCCTGATGAAGAACAGATACCACCTAATTTCCCTGCATGGTAGAATCTTGTCTTACCACAACAGAGGACCAGATGTGGTGGCTCTGGGAGAGAATCTTGTGGATTTGTCCCTTCCTGTCTGACACCAGCCCCTCTGATAAGCCACAAGTGTATTGGCTGGGGAGGACAAGATGATTTCTAATCTTTCTTTTAATTTGTTTGTTGCTATTCCTGGTTGTGAAAGAGCGGCTTACTCTTCAGTCTTCCCTTTTTAGGGTTGCAATGTAACTGTTAGACCCTTTTTGCAGTGATGAAAGACTTCCTGTTTCATGGTGGGCTCTATGCTGGATCTGCCACTAAAGACTTTGTAAATTGGAAAGAGTATGTGCTCTTACCAACATGCAATACACTGAATTTAAACCAAATTGAAAGGTATCCAGGATGGATGTGTTGGAATGTAGTGAATATTTCTGGTTTAGTTGTTTCTCTGAGCTGCTTTCTAAAGCATGTAGTGTTTCAGCTTGGTGTTTCAGCTCCCAATAAAAATTATTTGAGAGGATTATTTGAAAAAGGGGCATCTGTCATAAAATACTTTCAGTTAGCATAATATTTTTCTACTAGTCTGCTTTTTCTTAGAAGTATTTAGAGTACATGTGTAATGAAAACAATATCAGGCGTGGAAAGGGAAGGAATTACCTGTTTTTAGAGCATCTGTCAGCTTCTAAAGAACAGCAGAAGTTCTTTGAAGCATCTGGTAGGCACCAGCCCACGCTGGGCCAGTTCCTTAGCGCAGATTTCTGAAACTGTGAAGACCATCCTGTATTTGTCCAAAACCATTGTCCTGTGATAGGAATTCCAGAAAACTGCAGGAAAAAAAAAGCCTCCTGGAAGAGCAAGCTGACAACAATTTGTTCATAGTTTAAACAGAAATTAAGCCATTTATAAATGAGCAGGAAAATATTTTTTCTATAGAACCATAGAGAAAGAAATCACACCAGTATGAATGCTATATCAAACAGTTTTCCTGCACAATGCTGCACTCACAATATGAAGTCACCAAGATTTCTGGAAGAATTTTGTGTCTGTAGGCAGCGTTTTGTCAGGATGTCACAGAAAGGGTCACATATATCAGAGAAATGGTGCTCACCAACTCCTCTTTCCTGTGCCAGAAAAATGGAAATACCAATCTTCGATTCCAAACACATTAATTGATTTTTTCACATTCCATAGAAGGTGAACCTAATCTCAACTTCAGCCCCAGGTAAAGAAGGCAGTTGAATGGCTATCACTGGATTCTGCAGGACAATGATCAGGACTCAGGGTTCACTCTAATGACGTGCTGCAAGAATTTTGACTAGTTTATTTCCTGCTAAAAAACAATGAACAGGCTCCCACTGGAAGGCAGTGAATCTGGTTAGCACACTAAGTCATGACAGACTTCACTAGGTAATGTTCCCATGCGCAGACCAGAGCCTTACCTGCTTTTCCTCCTAGAAGACAGCATTAATTCCTATTAATTTTCCAGGGTTTTGTATGTGATATTTGTTTTTTGCAGGGAAAATGTCCTGGCTAGAATGATTGGGGGTGGGGTTGTGGAGCTGTGGGCAGGGATTGCTAGAGACAGTTAGATTAATACATAAGGTGATTTCTCACAAAACTTCATTTTATAATGCTAATTGGCCATTCTTAGTCATGCTGTAGAGTCACAGTGGTTTGATGGGGTTTTTTGGTTTCCTTTTCCTTATGATGAAATCTGAACTGAGTTAGTATCCAGAGCAAGACTTTGTCATTGCTCATGGTGAAGGATTAGTACTAGAGTGGTTTGGGAAATGTTCAGAATTTCAGGTTTGAAACGATGTTGATTTTCGTCTCTTTTTTCTTTTTTTATTCTTTTTTTTTTTCTTTTGGCAAAAAGTAATTGCTTATTTATTTGTGATTCTACTCTCTGTTCCAGTATCTGCTGGTGATACCTGGCTAAGTCTGAGCTGTCTTTCCCACTCAATATACTAGTTTATTGCATTCAATAAAACTAGCATTTTAAATATGTTTCAGTTTAAAATAATTATCCTCAAGAATTTTTCCCCATATTGGCCAAAGGAATTTGTTTTCTAATTGATGAAAATTTCAGAAGCAAGATAAAATTTGTTTTGAATTTCAGATTTTCTGTAGTTTTGACAACAAACTAGTGCTTATTTTTAAAACTTTTTACAAGTTAACAAAATCATTAAGAGCAATATACAGGATGTGTTTTGGGTATCAGAGGGGGAAAGGATTTTTTTGTTCAGTGAAGGACAAGATTCAAGTTTGGCACCAGAAGAGAAGGGCAAAGACAGAGAGGAAGGTATCTTAAATTACTTCTTGCAGGTACTTCATATGATCAGATAAAAATAACATTCCGTGCTAGAACTGAAGAAGTAAACACATTTCTCTTCAAACTAAAAAAAAATATTTTTAAAAAATGAACCTTCTTTGAATGAAATTGTGAGATATATGTGCAAGCAATAATTTTTCTGGGCAATAAATACATATTCAGCACAGTTGCAAAGCTTTAACAGAGGTTTTATGCTCTGGCAGTTCGGAAAGCAGAACTCCCTAATCACAGTGCAGATATATCAAAAGACATTCCTTCCAATGCCTCAACAATCTGCCTTAAGACCCTTTTAAAATGCTGTCTTATTGATATGATTCTTATATTTCTCTTCTTGGATCTCAACAAAATAAACACAGTGGTGTCCTAAGAACAGCACTGATAGATCTAATTCGTTTACTGTGTTTCCTGTTGTACTTATGTTCAGAGGGAAATATCTAAGTCATTACTAAGCCAGCTTAATTACAAGTGAGTAATAGAGGCTAATAAGGATTAATAAGTCTTTATAGCCAAGCAGCTTTTCCAGCAAGAAATCTGCTAAGTCTTCAGCTGCCATAAAGTTTATTCATCTTTCCTAAATGAATAGAAAAACATTATCTAGAAATTACTTTTAATAACTGAACACCAAGAGAAGTGTTTGGTAGCAGATATGTTTTTATAAATGCACACACACACACACACACACACACACATACACACACTCACATAAATATATGACTTCTGTCACTTTGTGGGTGAAATCCTCTTCTTTCAGTTCTTGTAGGATATAACATGTCTTACTGAAACACATGGTACCCACTGCTTTAACAACCTTCAGTCTCACTATGAGTTGTGAATTGTGTGAAACAAGGAGTTGAACACAAAAGAAATACAAAAAGCAATGGTTCTGCTGAGGACTAACAATATTCTTCCATGTTTAAAGAAACCTAGTCTTTCATTAAAACTTAATCTGTTTTGGAAACTTTTAATGAAATCTCTTCCATACAATCCTCTTCTCCCTTGGCCCTTTTGCAATCATGTATGCACATTTTATCTGGTCCTTTCTTTTTTGAGGTACATGGGATGTCCAGAAGGTGCCATTAACTACAGCCGTCCAGCTTGAAGAACCAAGCTAAACAAGCTGAATGTGGCCCTTAGCTACCCTTTGAGACAACAAAGAGATGGGAGGAGAGCAGACCATCTCTCTGGCCTCCGTATAGGTGATAAGGACACTGGGATTACAGTAGGAAGAAAAGCTCAATGCATTTCCTCTTTAAAGGTCATGAATGCCAGTGAAAGGTTTGCTTTCAAAATAACAGCTCAAGTAGGACAGCACAAGGGTTATGGAAGGGCATGCTTTTTTGATCATTCTAATTTTGGGTGTTCTTCATAGCTCTGTTGTTTTTCTTAAAATAACAGCTCAAACCATCTCTGTTCTGTTTATAGTGTTTAATGATTATGCATTGTAGGCAGAAAGATGACACCCAAAGTGTTCTTTAAGGACTCTACGCTCTATCAAACATGACTATTTTACTGCAAAATCCTTCCTAACATTTATATTATTAATTTGTTCTTCTGTTCACCCTGCCTCTTTTTATATCTGTATGGAGAGAAAAAAAAGTCCTGAAGCTTCATGGATTGATAATAATTGATTTGATAATTTTCCAGAGGAAAAACTATTTAACACATAGAATTCCTACAGTGCCAAAAATGTATTATTTTAATTGGCAGTGGCAGATATGGGATAGACAGGAAACAGGGATGGAGTGATAGGACTTCTCTAAACAGTGATTGAAGTGACTCCACATACTTTATAAAGGCAGGGAAACATCCTTGGTTCCAGCCTATGACATAAGATCATTCTTACCCACTTAAGAAAAGGAAGAAATTTGTCTAATTGTCATCACCTCACAGCAGTCTAATCCCAAATCTTGTTCTCAGCTACACTCCAGATATTCCTTAATTATTTCAGTGCAACACAGATGACATCACAGAAAGAATTAAGTTGGCTGCTTAGGATGAGAGTTGTTTAATTGAGTAACTAGCTGGCCAATGCATCTTTAATTCCAATGGCTAGTGAGGGCAGGATCAAATTGCATTTCCAGTTACACTTCGCACACTTGAAACTCTTCTAATACATGTGCTGCAAACGTCATCATTACGGCCAACCTGATGTTGTCAGCCCTGAGCTTTGAGCAGGGTCTGAAAATTCAGGATATCTATGCCCAAATTCTCTCAGGAACCAAGTCATGTAAGAATACATGTAACTGAATATACACTGACAACACCAAATTTGGGGAAAAATACAACAGCCACAAGATGGGAGACTGATTAATTTCCCTCCCAAGGAGCTGGGACCCACATCTCTAGCCTCTTAGAGGAGTGCCCTTGTTAAAGCCTGTGCTGGTGACTTTCGTCTTCTTTTGCTGCAGTTGGACTGTTAGACTAATAAAAGTGCAAGTACCAAGGGCCAGGGAGCAGAGGAAAGTCAGATGTGATTGTTAGGGGCTGCAGACTCCAACCCTCTTGACTCTGGACGCCTCCCAGGTGTAACTTCAGGTTACAATCTGTTTGCAGGAAGTTTTTTGAGATGCCTGAAGATCAGGTTGGAAAGTTGAGATAATATGCCTTCCTGTTTCTTGTATTCTTCACAAGACCAGTGTCTTGGGTTAGCTACACTGCTAGCCTGAGCTGACATGCCTGGTTTTACATCCCCCTGTGTCTCACCAGAGGCTCTGTTTCCTCTAAGTTACACTTGGCAGGTTTTTGTGGAGGAACAGCAAAAGGCAAGAGGTTGGGCCAGAGCCCACACTGCTGTGGGCAGGGATGGGGCAGGGTTACACTGTGGACCTGGAGGTCTGCCAGCAAACAGCTGTTCCCTCTCCCTTGCACTGCAAAGCACCTTTGAATATCATGTTAGCACCAGCAAATTAGGCAGATACGGGTGCTCAGCTGAGGACATACAATCTTGGTCTCCTTACACACTTTTAGACCATATAATTTGCTGTGCCTTGCAGCCTCCCATCATGTGTAGCTGTGGTTTGGGGTGACTGTGTAAACAGCTAACACTTCAGAGTCTGTTGACTTAACATTTATTTCATTATGCAGGTTGTCTCTGTGTTGCTCATCATTTTAGCAAACAGAATAGAGAAGTAGAGAGGGAGTGAACAACAGATGAAATACAGAAGTGAAGAGGGAAGAACATGTAAGAGAAGAACTAAGAACACCCATAAAGAGGAAGAAAAAAAGAAAACAAAAAGGAGAAAGGAGGATAAGAAAAAGAAAAACAAAGAACCAAAACAGCAGACTAAACTATACCCAAAAACTACTTAGTTCATAACCTGAAATGACTAGAGAGGGCCACAGGGCTAAGTACTGCTAGAGGCATGGCCAGTAAGCCCCTAAGGTAGATGATCTGTGGGTAACCCAGACATACTGCTCTGTCTCCCTCACCCACTCCCTTGTTAGGTGAGAGAAAAGTAGAGACAATGATAGCAAAGGTGTGCCTAGAATATAGACAGAGCACACATAAAAGCAATGAGAGGGACAGCAAATCATTTTGCTAAACTGACAACAAAGCACTCACACTAGAGCGAAGAAATGTATCTGCAGCTAAGTCACTACAGCATCTGTCAACTTATTTTTAGTTTAAATCTAATCAATGCAAACATGGAAAAGCAAATTATTCCATAAACCCTATAAATGCATCTGATGCCACAAACCAGGTTTGTACCCAGCTTTGGCAGTATGGTGGGACTGCCCCAGACTTTCAGCAGAGGAAATCTGAAAATCTAGTCTAATACTTTCAGTAATTATCACATTAAAAATGATCTGTAAGTTGTGGAAAAGTGAATGTGTATAATTTTGATACTATTTCAAGGCATTTTCCCTATTATAGTTAATACCAAACTAACTATACTCCTGTGAAAGTGCTCGTAGTGTCTTGCTCTCTAAAAATGAATACAAACAATGAAACAAATTAATACAAGTTACACACAAATCCAAGATTATTTCAAGGACTATAGTCAATGCAGACAAATGGGTATGTTAAACTTCTGCATTTCTCAGCTAATATACAAAAATTATGCAAGTTAAAATGTTAAAATTTGGGAGAAGCAAAGACATTGCAGGGACACTGCTTCTACTGCACAGTTTTCTGTGAGAAGACCCATTTCTTTGTACTGGTGACACCTCCCAGACAATATTAATACAGCTATGCTAGATAGGAAGCCCTTAGACCAGAAGGAATATCTGAAATTATTGAACTTCAAACATGAAGCTAGGATGATACCAAAATAGCAAATGAAGGGAAAAAATAATTTAATAAATAAGATATCCTTGAAAGTTCATTACTTGTATTTGTTTACTGTGTCATGTCAAGCTGTCAGATTTTTAATCAGCTAATTTTGTTTGATTCTCATTAAGCTTGCCTGCAAAGGTTGCTGCCTGCTGACACATGTTCTGAAGATATTAGTATTTGTTTTATGTGGTTGAAGAATAGATGGGTTCCTATGTCATTGGGCAGCAGAACCCATTGATGCCTTGAGGAGGCTGCCCTGGAACAGACACTGGACAGAGCTGGTGAATAAAGGAGATATTTATTGAAAAGCCTTTAAGTGTACACCTTGGGAGCCCAAGAGTCTGACCAGGGCTACACCCAAGGAGGACTTAAANNNCTCTGTGAAGAGAGTTCACTAGCACTTAATATGAGGCTCAGAACTACACCCCTAGGCAGCACAGAATCTGAAAAACATGAAAGCTAAAATTTAAGGCACCACCATAACAAAGAATAAGGCAAACTGTGAGAAGTACTTCCAGGTCATTGGAAGTCTTCCCACAGGTCTTAGTGAGGTCTGATTATGTCCTATGAAGAATTACAAAGGTTATTACTTTTCTTTTACCAAGCACTCACTGAGAAACCGCGAGCCGTACCTCTCTTTCCCCCCCCCCCCCCCCGCCCTGTTTGTTGATGGAAAGAAGAAGTTTTATCCTGAAGCCTACTACCAGCAGATGAAGGTAATTTCCCAGGGAGAAGTGAAAAGACAGTGATCTTCTTAGTACTATCACATTGATGTAGGAAGAAAAAACCTGATCTGGTCTACTTCTCATTTTCAGTCATTCCAGATCATGTTCACGAACAATTGTTTACTTATTTCCAATTCCAGTTCTATTAGTGATGGTACTCCAAAAAGGGAAGAGGAATATTTATAGCAGTATCTTTATCGTGATAGTGCTCTCCATTTAAGGAGACATATACCCTGTAAAAGGGATGGGACAAGAAACCTTATCTCCTTAGACAATTAAATTAATGCCTAAATCATGGACTTCATTTGACAATGAGTCTAAAAGCATGTGAGATTGAGAAAACAAGAGTTTGTAGAAGTGGTATGGAAAAGGATTTGACTAAACTCAATGACTATTATTCCCAGCTCAGGTTTCTCTTTCTAAAAGCTTCCACTATATTTGTGTCTCCTCATCAATGTCAGCACTCATTGATTTTGGTTATTTTCTGTAAATCCATATTTATTTTTACAAGGTAGTCCAAATTTCATAAGGTAGACCAGATTTTTGTCTTCTCCCAGCTCCAAACTATTGCAGAAGAAGTGCTCTTTTCTCTTAAAACATAAACAATCTTTTAGGTTAGCTTCAAATATTGTAGCATAGAAACTTGAAGGCTGATTTGAGTGCCTCAATATACACTTAGTTTATATACAATATGCACACAGTTTATATATTCACATTGAATTTATTAGCATATATTCCATATATATTAATGGGGTCTATTTTTAAAATGTTCTGCTTGAAATGTGACTATTTATGCCTGGAGAACATGGATGGAGAGTACACCTTGCACTGGCTTCTCTAAAGAATAGGATAGTAGATTTGACACTGACTTTAGAGAAATTCTGATATGGGTTTGGACATGTTTTATTACCTTCTGCCTAGAAGGATCCATGCTTTCATTGAAGGAAAATAACAGGGAAAATTGTAATGAGAAGTCAGGCGTGTACTACCCGAAAATACTTGATTACCTGTAATGGACATTTTCACCTCAGTACATGTGTTCTTGGTATTTCCGAAGTCTGACAAATAAGTTAACACGGTCTAGATTCAGTAGGGAGCACTCCACTGCTGAAATGAAATTAATTCAGAATAATAAAATCCCTCAGTCAGATCCTGAGACAGATGCAAGTTTTGCATAAATATCACATGAGAGAAAACTGTGTAAATAATTTGCTGCTTAGTTCAACAGCTGTATAACTGAATACATTTAAAACCAAAACATATTTGGAAGAGCAGACTGAGAGCTCATTAAACCTATTAAAATAATGATAATTATCACCATAATAACCGTTGACAAGAATCAGTGATTGAAAAAAACCAGCTGGTTGTTCAATACAGCTGAAGCTCACCAACTGCTCAACATTAGCTCAAGAAACATAATAGTGTTAAATTTGTCAGTAATCCTTCCCACATCCAACAGAAACAGCTGTTTTAATTCTTTGCTTATAGATGGCCATATTTCAGTCCTCAAAAGGAGAGCAGAATTGTACTTTTCCAGGGCATGGTTTCTACAGTCCTACATGTCCAATTAAACATGGAATTTCTCTTCCAGAGAAAAGAAGCTGTTCGGTCAATTTGGCCCCCTTTAGACTTCCTCCACTTTGTCTGTTTCATCTTCTTCTGAGAGAGCAAACATAAGTGCAAACCTCCTAATAAAGTAACCTATTTACCTTTGTCATATCTCTTTCACTCATCTTAGCCTTATTTTTTGCTTTATGATTGTGTTGCCCAGGAGAAAAATTGTTGTAGGCAGTGTTTAAATTTGAGAAACTTCATAACCACAGATATTTTATGGCTGGATATATTATTAGTCTACAGACAGAAAGTACTTTCATCCAGGAAGCAGAATCTTGATTCTACTGAATTTTTAAGAAAATTTGCTGTTGACTCCAGTAGTGGGTATTAACTGGAGACTGTAACAATGTATTTGCTTGTCGAGTGAATAGCATCATTTACACATTTTCTTTAATCCTTTTTCTTAGAAATGAGTGGACATGAGAAAGTAAATGGTGATTTATATTCTGCATTAAACTTCCTTCCTCTTTCATGGAAGTTAACAAGATTATTAGCTGGTGCATAGATATTCTATTTCAGAAATTCCTCAACAACTATCTCTACTCACTGTAACCTTTCTTGTTTTGAAAGGGCAGCAAGAGTTAATTTGTGGTTCTATTCCTCAAAATACTGTATTTCTATTTACATAAAGAAATAAAATTTGAGGATGTTTGTCTCTTCTACAGAAACTGACTTTAGTTCTGGAGTGCTCAGTTTAGTGGGGGGTCTTATGTTTAAGGACCAATACAGCATGAAAATCTCTGTCTCAGTGAGTTTCTAGACCAAGTTTTCAAAACCTAGTATACTTATATACAAACCTTATATACTACTGTTAAAAGCTAGAATTTTCAATGACCATCTAATATTTAGAATCACACTACATAGCACTACATTTTAAATAATAAGTTCTACAGAAAGAAAGAAGTTTTGAAGTCCTTATATAGGAAACACAAAAGGTCCCCAGGGGATATTTGAATATAAAAATATTTAAATAAAAACAAATATTAAAATAATGCCAAAAAATTTCAGTTCAAGCTATCTCCCTGCCTTATTTGTTGTTTAATATAAATATGACATCTGCTACTCCAGAGCCAGGTAGAAAGAGAGTACTCTGGACCTGTACTAAAACTTTAAAGTTCTCTGCTGAAGTTATTTAAAGAACAACGAACTGTTCCCTAAGTATATTTTGCATTGGGGTCAAACCTGTTGTCTCTTCTATGGTTTCCTCAGAACTCATGTTTTGGTGGAATTAAGTTCTGGACATAGTTAAGATCATGCCTCCATTCAAATTAGCAAGGCTTTGCCACCAGAATGAAAGAAGAAATAATTATTGTATATACCATGGCAATTCCAGGGGGAGAAAAACCAACAAGGTGATCCATATTTAGACTTTCCTTTTAAGTCCTCTTGTGTTGGATTATGCTGCATGTCTCTGATTGTGCTGGTCATTGACTCTAAGCACTTCCCCTTGCAGGACTGGTCCTGTGATGTCTGTAGCTGAGGCCAGTGGAACAAGCCCATATGCTCAGTGAAAGCAGTCAAAGGTTAGTAGTGCAAGGAAAATGGGTTTTTTCTAGCAACTTCAAGGAGTTCTACAGCTCTGTGTTCCAGAAAGAGTGAAACTTTGCACAAAACTGTGTGGAAGAAGGGAGTAACAGGCAGCCAAGAAAGAAGTGAGCTATTAGAAAAAACTTATTGTCATTTCTGTGTACTTTTGGCAGCACTTCAATAATCCAACAAAAGCAGTAAATAACATACCTGGGTCCTCAACTGCTATGGGCTTTCTAAAGAATTTTATACCCTTATTTCTGGAGAAAAATGAGATACAAAGGTGAAAGACGTTTGAGGCACATACTTTAAAGAGAAGATTTTTATAAATGCTGTGTTCAAATTGTGTGAGTTCAAATCCTCCTAAAAAGGATTTTTAAAAGCAACTTTTTTTTTTTTTTTAAGAAGTTGAGAATTTTTCAGTATTCAAGGGATTCCCTTCCCCTTCTCCCTCTTCAATAAGCCAAACCTTTTTATCCAAAGTTTCCAAGATCTAACTGTTCCGTATTTTCACCAGGGAGCTAGGGTGAGAAGGAAGCACTAGGATGAATACTCAGTAAAAATTATTTTTGATGGAATATACACACATATATTTTATATTATGCATGCACATAGACACTGTGTGCACTTTTGTCTACCACATTATGTGAAGGATATACATGAAGCTGGTGAAAGGCCATGAGGAGACACCATATGAGGAGCAGCTGAGGTAGTTTGTGCTGTTCAGCCTGGAGGAGACTGAGGACCACATTGCAGTCTACAACTTCCTCTTGAGGGGAAGAGGCAGGGAAGGTACCAATCTCTTCACTTTGGTGACCAGTGACAGGAAATGAGGAAACAGCCTGACACAGAGTCAGGGGATGTTTGGTTTGAATATCAAAAGGTGTTTCACTTGGATTGTGGTTCAGCCCTGGAAGAGGCTCCCTGGGGAAATGGTCACAGCACCAAACCCGAGAGAGTTCAAGAAACATGTGGACAACAGTCTCAGGTACAGGGTGTAATGCTTGAGGGTGTCTTGTGCAGGGCCAGGAGTTGGACTTGAATGATCCTTATGGGTCCCTTCTAAATCATGCTATTCCATGATTATTTGAATTGATATCATATATATATATATATATATGTGCACTATTTCCAGTCAGTGCGCTAGCAACTGAAAGTAATAACGTCGTATAATTATGACACACTTGTCCAAGTTGAAAGCAATTATTTTATCTTTTCCCTCTATCCAATGTGGGCTTTGAGTCATAAGTTTAGATAGCCTTCAATTTTTCCTTCACTTAGTCCTCCTTCTTTGTGAGTTGTTTGATCCTTTGTCTAAATTTTCCATCTTAGAATTTTGCAATTGAGCCTTTAGCTTCACACTTTTATCTCAAAGATAATTACTCAGTCTATACTATTAGAACCATCTGTTTGCAGAAAGTTTTTTAAGATGCCTTCTCTTGCCCATGGCCTAACTAGGTCACAGAGATGTGCTTTCATCTATCTTTAGAAGAAGGCTTATCCAGCATGGAGCTTCCTGAAATAGAAATAAGAGCGTTTTTAGTACTCCACTCACCTTCATGCTCTCCACCCAGCATTTCCAAGAATGATGGTATAAATAGAATCAACATGTCACAGATGATAGAGGGAAAATGTGTCTAGTTTTCCAACCTAACCTTTGCTTGGTTGGCTAGATACATGCACACAAACAGACACATTCATGTAAGTGCATCCCTCAGGAGGGCTACAAGGATGTCGCAAACTTATCAGAGAGAAAACTGGAGAGGCCAAAGCCCAACTTGAATTTAATCCAGCTACTGCCACAAAAAAATTACGCAAAAGTTTCTATGTACGCATTCACATCAAAAAGCAGGCCAAGGAGAATCTTCATTCTTTGTTGGATGTCGGGTGAAACTTTGCATCATGTGGTGAAGAAAAGGCTGAGGTACTTTGTGCCTTCTTTGCTTCAGTCTTACATAGTCAGACTAGTTGTTCTCAGGGTGCTCAGGCCTCTGAGCTGCAAGACAGAGGCAGGGAACCAAATGAAGCCCCCATAATCCAAGGGGAAATAGCAACCTACTACAACACTTAGACCTGCACAAGTCTGTGGGACGGATGGGAACCACCCAAGGGTACCAAGGGAGCTGGTGAAAATGCTCACTGAGCTACTTTCCATAATTTACCAGCACTCCTGCATGTCTGAGGCGGTCCCAGCTGACTGGAGGCTGGCAAATATGACTCCCAGCTATAAGAAAGGTTGGAAGAAGGGTTGTGGAGCAGCTCATCCTGAGTGCCATCACACAGAACGTATAGAACAGCTCAGCAGGGGATCAGGCTCAGCCAGCATGAGTTTGTGAAAGGCAGGTCCTACTTCCACAGCAAGAACCCCTTCCAGGACTCGCTTAGTGGAAGAGGGGAAAGCTATGTATTCTGTCTTCCTGGACTTCAGCAAAGCTTCTTACACCATTTCCCAGAGCATTCTCCTGGAGAAACAGCTCACAGCTCTATGGGTGCACTGTTTCCCATGTAAAAAAAATGTCAGGATGCCCTGGCCCAGAGAGTGGTAGTGAATGGAGTTACATCCAGCTGCCAGATGGTCACCAGTGATGTTGTCCAGGGCTCAGTACTGAGGCCAGTTCTGTTTAATATCTTTACTGATGAATGTGGGGATCAAGTGTACCCTTGCTAAGTTTGTGGATGACTCCAAGTTGGGTGGGAGTGCTGATCTGCTGGAGGGCAGGAAGGCTCTGCAGAGGGATCTGGACAGGCTGGATCATGGGCTGAGGCCAATGGTGGGAGGTTCAACAAGGCCAGTGCTGGGTCCTGCCCTTGGGTCACAACAACCCCAGGCAGTGCCACAGGCTGGGGCAGAGTGGCTGCAAAGCTGCCCACAGGAAAAGGACCTGGGGGTGCTGGTGACAGTGACTGAACATGAGCCAGGGTGTGGCCAGGTGGCCAAGAAGGCCAATGGCATCCTGGCCTGTACCAGCAAGAGTGTGGCCAGCAGGACCAGGGCAGGGATTGTCCCCCTGTACTCGGCACTGGTGAGGCTGCACCTCAAATGCTGTGTCCAGTTTTGGGTCCCTCACTCCAAGACAGACATTGAAGTGCTGGGACCATGTCCAGAGAAGGGCAATGGAGCTGGTGAAGGGTCTGGAGCACGAGAGCTGTAATGAGTGTCTGAGGGAGCTGGGGTTGCTTAGCCTGGAGAAAAGGAGCTTCAGAGTAACATTATGACTCTCTACAACTGCCTGAAAGGAGGTTGTAACCAGGTGGGTATTTGCCTCTTCTCACAGGTAAAAAGTGACCGAACAAGAGGAAATGGCCTCAAGGTGTTCCAGGGAAAAAACCTCTTCACAGAAAATGTGGTCAAGAACTGAAACAGGCTACCTACAGAAGTGATTGAGTCACCATCCTTGGAGGTATTTAAAAGACGTGTAGTTGTGGTACTTAGGGACATGTTTTTGTGGTAGATTTGGCAGTTAATGATGATGATGATCTTAAAGGTCTTTTCTAATGAAAGTTTTCTGATTCTGTGACTCTAGAAGGACAAGGGAAAAGATAGCAGCCTTATTTAAGATGAACCAAAATTTATAACCAATGTTTTAGATGAACCATAAATTCAGATGAAGTTCCCCGTATGATCAGTGGAACATAAAATTTTGCCAGAAGAAAATTATTAATCTGTCTCATCACGTTGTACCATCAGATATGCTCTGAGCCTTTTTAGGTGTCAGTTACTCTGAAGTCCCAGAGGTTTTGCTGACATCAGTTCTATATTTAGTTTTATAGCGGTGATTTTGCCCACCTGTTTAGAAAAAAACAAATAAACAAAAAAAATCTTAGATAAAACCTATTAAACTGAATGTAATTTGGAGACTTGTCAAATGTCTTTCCTCCCTCAGATCTGCCAGGCAAATATCTCTGTGATTAAAACAAAGAAAATAAATTAATCTCCGCCTTCTTATTACAATACAAAGTGTGAGTAGCCAGGAAACACGGTGCAAAACCTGATGGTACACAGTGTCCTTAGATCACTTGGCCATTGTTTTCTCTCACAGCAGCACATGTTAATGATACAAAGAAGTTTAACATTTTTTGGCTTTGGCTTTTCATGTCACAACCATAATAAATGTGCATAATATTGTTTGTATTGCCATATCCTTTAGGTGAACTGCCAATTTCTAGAGCCTGCTCATGCACAGCCAAGGACAGAATTTTGCCCACAAACAGACTGACTAAATTAAATTAGGCAGAAACATTGCCATACTGATTAATCTGTGAAATAGTGTGTCACAGTATAGAATGTTTATGTTGTAAAAGTGTTGTGTGGGTCAAATCTGCTGCAGAAAGACCAAAGCTTTTTTGCTTTTCACTTACAAAGTTAATTCTGCTTTAAAAGGCCTTTGTCTTAGAAGGACCTAAGAAATCCTTAGTTGTATTCATTTAAAAAGCTCAACAATCTTCAAAACATTAAAATGGTCAATAGAATGTTAAATCCAGAAGAACAGGTAGAAATAAGCAGATTTAGGGTTTCTTTTGCTTATTTTAAGGAACTTGGGCCACAGAGAAGAAAATTGAATATGATGAAGAACGAAGAAACAAGTTTTAATGTGGACAATACCCAAGCCTCTCCCTTCTCCCACTGCCTGCAGCCACTCAACCCTGTTACAAAGCCACACAGAACAAGTCAATTTGATGAAGAATTCAGAACACACCTCTCACATTTCCGCTACGGTCCTTCTCCTCTTGAAAACATGGAAACATTCCAGGGCTCCTTGGAAGGAGGGTCTCGTAAACGCAAGAGCATGCCAACAAAAGTGCCTCCTCCCATCACCCTTGAGGATTCCTCATCATCACCAGATAGACCTGAAGATAACAACAACATAGGCTCTTCCAGTCTCCCCTTGGTGTTCCAACAGCCAGCTCAGCCCAAGTACAGTTCCCAGATGATTGACCTCTGCAACTTTGGTTTTCAATTCTACAGAACTCTGGAGCATTTTGGAGCCAAGCCCATTAAGCAAGAGCCAGTGAAGCCTAACATGGCATGGCCCAGTAGCCCAGCATTCATGCAGGCTCCTTACCCTTATTATCCCAAAGTCCATCCTGGCTTAATGTTTCCTTTCATTGTACCACCAAACTTTCATTTCAGGAACCCTTTTCAAATGAAAAGACCTCCAGAACCACCCTTCAGGAGGGCTGAAGCAAGAGAAAGTGGTGAAAACAAACAGAAAGTGGAAAGAGTAGATGTCAACCTTCAGATAGATGACAGCTACTATGTTGATGTGGGGGGTGAACAGAAACGCTGGCAATGTCCCATGTGTGAGAAGTCCTATACATCCAAGTACAATTTGGTTACCCATATCCTGGGTCACAGTGGCATTAAGCCACATGCTTGCACCCGGTGTGGCAAGCTTTTCAAGCAGCTGAGCCACTTGCACACGCATATGTTGACACACCAGGGCACTCGGCCACATAAGTGCCAGGTGTGCCACAAGGCTTTCACTCAAACCAGTCACCTTAAGAGACACATGATGCAACACAGTGACATCAAACCTTACAACTGCAGGATCTGTGGCAGGGGTTTTGCCTACCCCAGTGAGCTGAAAGCACATGAGTCTAAGCACGAGAGTGGACGAGAGAACATTTGTGTAGAGTGTGGTCTGGACTTTCCAACTCTGGCTCAGCTGAAGAGACACCTAACCACCCACCGTGGCCCTATACAGTACAATTGCACTGAGTGTGATAAGACCTTCCAGTACCCAAGTCAGCTCCAAAACCACATGATGAAGCACAAAGACATCCGCCCATACATCTGCACTGAATGTGGCATGGAGTTTGTGCAGCCCCACCACCTGAAGCAACACTCCCTGACTCACAAGGTAAGCCAGCTCTCACCTTGCGTCTGAGGGTAGTATGATGATGAGGGTAGTGTGATGGCTGCTAAAGATACATATAGGTACCTCCTCGGAAATGTGCCTCTTGCCAGTTGCAGAGGCTTACGCAGAAAGCCCAGCATTGCTGGCAGACATATCAGCCAGATATGTCTTTGTCAGCCTTAAGAAAGTACACGCAAACCCCACTTTGTTATGGGCAGGAATTCAGTTAAACCCCCGTATCACTTTCCCAAACTGGACTCACATCTCTCTGTTTCTTGGGGATTTTTTTGGAATGACCTTCTGTAAAATTTTGCAGAGCTGTATAACCACTCCCCAATCCCAAGATTTTAAAAGATGTTTTTAACCAAAAGCTAGTTCTGGTATTTTGTTCCCTTAATTAGGAGGTACATGGGTTTGTAGTGGACTGCAGCAAAAAAAAAAAAGTGTGCTATTACACATCAGATTTTGAAAAATCATTACAATGAGATGTTTAAAAAACCCTCGTCATGTGTGCATATCAAGAATGCCAGTTAATAGAAATGGACAAGTAGGATCATAATCCCAGCCAATTCATATCAAGTGGCAGTTTTGCCACTGCCAACAGTGGTGACAGCAGGGTCAGCTTAGGATAGGAGAAAGCTTTGGAATGTTTCCCAAAAGATTGCTTTCAAAAATATGAAAAATGCAATTGTTCTATTCAAGAAGCTCTGAAATTGACTATCCACTTTTACAAAAATAATAAGACAAGTCAAAACCTTTCACGTTAAAAAAACTTTGCTTCCAGATTTGCATATTTTTCCTTTAAATTCGAAGTTTGGCTTTTACATGAAAAACAATAAAAATATGGAAAACTACAGCATTTGAGTCTTACAGTCACGTATTTGAAAACCAGACGACCTTTACTTCCACATTTGCTTTTTCTTTTCTGCTTCATGCTTATAATTTCTGTTCTTTCTGGAGATTCCCTGGTCTTCAGATTTACCATGCAAGATTCTACTAATTGAAGGCTTGGTAGGTTTTTTTGTCGCAGGAAATGAAATACCCCTGAGCACTTAGAGAGCTTCTGCTTCTTTTCCACAGCCACGGGTGGATTCAGCTGTGAATACAATTTATAGTACTTAGTGAGTAAACGCAGCCCCATATCAGATGAGCAGACACTTGACACTGCTGGTGATGTTCAGTTTTAGCTTTGTAATTAACTCTGAAAGCCACTGACAGTCATTTCACATCTTTTTAAAGAAGGCCTGCAGAAGCAGTAATTGCTCTCTGCACCTCAGTAGTTAATCCTTATTACCTTCAGCAAGTTAAACTCTTAAGCTGTTTAGTAGAAAATGCTTTGATTTTCATAGTATCTAAATCACTGTGGTGATTTAGACCACACAGGTGGTCAAGAATATTGAATTATGCAGTAGTAAATTGAGTGGATAGCATAAAAAGCGATAGAAAAGTTCCATAAACCTCATATAAAATCATTCCATTACAGTTACTGAAAATCCCATGAAGAATAAACACGTTTTTCTCTTTGCAATAAGTGTAAGATGTATAATCTTACTTGGTGATATTGCTTGACTACTCTCAGTTACTTTGATTGTTTTCCATAACTTTCTTCAAAACAGGGCTGTGCCTTTTTCATAATTCAGTCACACTCAATTATTAAAGGGAAGCACTACTTTAGTCTTTTAACTTATGGGCTTTTATTCTTGGCCAGTAATTGTATACGTTTGATCAATACTTTACTTAAGTAGCAGAGCAGGAGAGGGAAGCTCTGATGCTGATTATGTCTGATTGATTTGTAAACAGACTTCATTATTTCATTAGGCTTACATTTTGTTTTACTTCTCTGCTGCTCAGAAGCTTGTAAGAATTTGTCAGGAGAAAATAAATAGGTACCTTCAAAATGTTAAAAGTTAAATAATTTATTATCAACTTTGCTAATGCAGAATTAATAATTGATAAGATGCTGTACTGATGATTAAATTACCTAGAAATTTTACCATCTACAGAATTTTTCTTTCCGTTCAGGGTGTGAAGGAACACAAATGTGGAATTTGCGGCCGGGAATTTACCCTGCTGGCCAACATGAAGCGACATGTCCTGATCCACACCAATATCAGAGCCTATCAATGCCATTTGTGCTTCAAGAGCTTTGTGCAAAAGCAGACTCTCAAGGCCCACATGATTGTTCACTCTGATGTCAAACCCTTTAAATGCAAGGTAAGTGCATTTGGTGGCAGAAGCATTAACCTACAACCTATTTCTCTGATATTATCACTTTATGATATGGTAGAATTAGAAAAACAAAACTTGCTCACACGTACTGCAGTTGTATGCAAAAATTAGCATAAACCGGTCTGATTATCTTTCTTTATCCAGGTTCTGCTTATGTAGCACAAAGTAATGGAGGTAAATACCTGTGGTTTACTCCTTTTCCCTTCAATTTCATTAATCCTCACATAGTTTTGGGGGTTTTCTTCCTTGTGATTAAGTGCCACAGATGTTTGAGGACAATAAACACATCTGACATTTGCTTAGTACAACCATCCAAACAGAAGTTTAAGTGCTTAATGGCTTGAAACACTGACAAAAAGCAGAAATCAAGTCGTGCACCCTGCAGAGAATCATGGAAAAGCAGCAGCCACAACTTCACGCAGTGATGCTATGCCACAGTTCAAGAAAGGAGTCAGAAAAACCCACAGCAAAATAAGACTACAGAAAGGATTTGAATGGGCCAAGTGTAATTAACAGACTGAAATTCAGGGCAGGATATCAGTAAGCTAACAAGGGAGCCTCTGAGACCCGCTGGCCTTTCTACAGTCCTGTGCAAATTCCAGTTTGCTGCTTCCCCCCAGCACTGGAGGCTGACATTCCTTTTCCATCCTCTCTTCTCCTCCCTCACAATAAACCTTTAAGACTATTGACCTTGTTTACTTCTAGTATATTCCTTATGAATTATTCATATCTATATTCTTACTCAATATTGGATGCTATGTAAGTTCTTTTGCTGGCTATCTGGTTCATTTCTGTAATCATACCTTGTGAAGCCAAAGGTCGTAGATTTTTTTTCCCACTTTAATTTGTTCTAAGACGGCTGTAAATACAAAGTGGAGCATATTACCCAGCTTATGCATAAATAACTGAAGACTGATTTGGAAGCAATTTCTAGAACTCTCTCATCCTACATATTTATGGTATTGAATATTGAAGCAGAGATGGATGAAAAATTTAAAATGGAATTACTTTGTCTTGAAAAATTGTAGAATTTCAAAATGTCATAGGAATATACTATATATTCTGTTCTGATATTCTGTTCTGATTTTAGTAAGAAAATGCCAAAATGAATCTTTCTGACTTCATCATTTTGCTTTGTTAACGTCAAAAAATTTTACTTTGATAAACTAGAAGTGATTTCTTCCAACTTCAGGATCTTGTTTTATTTTAATTTATTTCTTAGAAAGATAGTATTTTGTATAGTAGTGTTTATATTATTCTATGTTAATGAAAGAATTTCTTTTACTGAAATTCTTAGGGTGTAACATGTCAGGTCTGCTGGAGGTTTTCATTCTTTGAGAACATCTGCAAACCTGCCTTTTTGTTCCCGTTTGGTTGAAGTCTTCCTCTGACTCTTCAAACTTCAGAAAAGAAACTCAATTTTTATGGGTGCAGTTTGTGGATTCACATGACTTTTTGGGTACGTGCAGATTAGCTGGAAGGTTGTGTTCAGCTCAGTGTTTGATGATGACAGACTATTGAAACTTGGAGAGGGCAGTAGTTGGAACTGGGAAACGGAGTATCACCAGTGTGTTTTCCAGACAGTAACAAAAGCTCTACAGGAACACCTGTTTTTCTTATTTTTTTACTTTTCTGTCCCCACCCAGTGTTCCTTTGAGGAAAGAAACAAGTGAGCACAGTGAATCTGTTTCTCATATGGCTGAAGGGGTATGAATCAACATCAGTGCCCCTAATAGTGAAGATTGCAACAATAAGCAGAGGCAGAAACAGGAATTGCTTTTTTGCATTAGGAACATCCTAACATTACCTCTCTGACAGAGCCCTCAAAGACTCTTGAAAGCAAATATTCCTGGCTGGTACTCAGAGGGTTAAGGCAATGACCAGATAGCAGCCTTTTGGCACCAAGCTCCTCCTCAGCAGAAGGAAGGATATAGCTGTATGAACAGCCTGCTTAACAATGGCTCACATGTCCCCGGGGAACTGCCTGCAAATAGATTTCATCTTGCTTTCTCTTGTACTTTTCAAAGCTTCCTGTTTTCTCACGGTCCTTTTGGACAGTTTACAGTCATTCTCCCTCTCCTTCTTTCTTTGAGGAAAGGAACACCCTTCTTCTGAAGAAAAAAAAAAAAAGAAGAAGAATGCAAGGGAAAGAGAGCACAGCAGTGGCCTTTATACTTCACCACATGCAGTGGTTTTCTTTACCTTTTTCTCACAGCAAAAGAAAACAGGAGCCTTCCTATGTGTCTAATCACAGCTAAGCACATACTATCAGAAGTGAGGGAATAGCAAATAGTTGTCCCTTCTGTTTCCTCATCCAGCTGCAGCCTGGATCTCTGTTTGATTTTCCTCTGAGGAGTGAACTCATCTGTAGCATTTAAAGGCTTGAGCCCTTGTTGCCTTGTTTAATTCTGTTTAAGAAAAAGAATTGAGGAGTTGTGAAGGTATTCCACCAACTGGTGCAAAAATACTAATTTGGATTTATAGAGAAAGGCTCCATGAAATTTACTGTTGCTTTTAGTGCTGAAGTAATCAATGTTTCAGACCTCCAATAAAAGATCCAATGGATTTTTCTTCATCCCAGACAAATACCTGCAACAGATGTTTTGAACACCACTTTTTTCCCCAACTAAAAGTGTGTTTTAAATGGGAGTCAAAATCAAGAAAAAAAAAAGTGAGAGAGAAGTACTTTGATAAGAAACAAAACAGGTGACAAATCTAGAAGGACAATACTTCACGTGCTGGCTTAGGAGGACAAAATCTAGGGTTGAACTAATATAGACTTTTCTAGCAAACTATACTGAAGTCCATTTCACCGGCCAGTGCAACAAAGTCTGTTCAGCAGACTTGCAGCTGAGGTCTTCTCTTCTAGACTTTAATTTTATTTTGTCTGAAGTAGACAGCCGACCAGAAAGTCTAGAAGTAAATCATGTTGTTCCAGATATCCAGTATATACAAAGTTCTTTTGCATAAACTTCTCCCTGAGTGCTGTGGTGCACTGTGATGGGTTCTGCTGGAGCTCCTCCCATGCAACTGTCTCAGGGTCGTCTTTGACGCTCTGCTCATCAGTGCTCACATGCCTGCCATGTCAGAGGGAAAGAAAAATTTGTACAATCTTCTAGTTTGATCTGCAGACTAAGGCTCTTCATTGAGCACTGGCTGTGTACTCCAGCTAGATTTGAGTTGCAGTCTTCTAGCATATGAGTGAGAAACCTACTTCCTTTTACATCTGGATCATAGATATTCATCTGAATGGTGTCTCGTGCTTTTTTGAAATGACCAGTAAAACAGAGATTATGCCACAGTGACCCATCAGTCTGAAAAACAATTTTCCTATCTGCATTTCTTTAATTTTCTTGCCACACCCTTGCACTCGAGTACCATTTCCTCATGTCCCGAGAGGAGATTTCAGGACAAGAACACATTACACATCGCTAAGATGTGCCTGACTCTGGGAAGTGGAAAACCTGTCAGAGACACAGAACTTTTATGCTGTAAAGAACTGTCCTTTACTAAGTCCCAGTCTTTTCAGGATAAAGAAAGAGAAACAAACATTGCTTTGACAGAAAGCAACTAAATGCTCCTCCTAAATAAACTTCGATACTCAAGACCTTACAAAGATGAGGGTTTGCATGCAGTGCTGAAGCCACTCATCTACTCAACATGATTTTCATTGGTTACCAGTTCAGACAGAGAAGACCTAGCCATAGGAAAGCAAGTTCTGGTAATAACATATGTCAGCCACAATACAAGCAGATAACCAGAAGCCTTCAGCAAGGAGGTGTTAGAGAGACATTATTGTTGACATTCTTGTAGCAAGAGTAATATTGATGTGCTACAGGTTGTTCCAGCAGTTGTCAAAATACATTCAGCTGCTGTTACTGCTATTACTCCTTGCAAATTTTCTGTGCTCATTAGTACTCTCAGTAGTAGACAAGAGTCTGTTTCCTCCCAGCATTTTCTGAGCTATTTTGTGGTTCCATCATTTCTCTGAGTGTAAATAATCCTGCATATTAACTTTCTTTGAATGTGAAGAGGACAGTATTCTTTTGTCAGTGGATGGATGATCCTTGGAAACAGCTAACTTACTTTTAAAATTTAATTATTCACTTTCAGTGGCTATTTTTTTTTTCACCGTCTTGTCTAACACTTTGTTGACAAATTTGTTTGCTAGAGTTTTCGTTTTAGTAAAATTACAGACAGAAAAACACAAAAGGGTACATATGCAGCTGAAGCAAATAATTTTTTTAAGAGAAAGTGAATGTTTCCAGACTCCTTCTTTTTGCAGCACTAACTCAGCCCTCATTTTTATTTTAAAACAGTACGCCTGGTAATTTTTGTATTAATGAACTGATTCCATTTTCCCTCAAGAGAGGGCTTAAAACTCAAAGCATACAGTACTGTTTCTCCAAGGATCCTTTCACTATCTACATTTCATCCAGATGTTCCAGGTGATGACTTTGTGAATTTATATCTACAAGTTCTTTATCAGTTCTTCTGTGATACTCAAATAAATAAAATTGGAATTCATATTATACAAAAAATCTGATGGAGTCTTAGTAATTTCTATTTAGTAATTGTCTGCCAGATGG
>WAAE01014593.1:0-14421 GCA_013400495.1 Nicator chloris | reverse complement strand
GCAATGGTCATGTTTCTGCTGTAAATTATTTCATAATTTACCATCACCTATACTAATATACCTACCACTGTCTAAAGCTTTATGTTTGTTTTTCCATATCAGTAATAAATGTGACATAAAGAAGTTTAGATCAAATTAGCATTTTTGTCTGTTGAAGCAAGTTTTTCATATAGCTTCACTGTCAGGATTCTATTTGTTTCATTTCCATAGTAAACTGTTTGTCATCGCAGCTCATTTTATTTAGCCTCTTCCAATCAATCTGCCTCCTTAATTTATGAAGGCTTCTTGTTTCATTTTAAATTATGGGATTTCTTCTCATTTTGTATCTGTAAGATTGCCCTGATTGTGATGTAACTCTGTATAGTACTGTCTATGCACAATTTTGAATATTTGCTTTGATAAACCCAAAAGTGGTGATTCTAATGTTCCATTTTCTAGTATCCACTGGATATAGCTTTAGCTAGAGATGTTGCCTTCAGGATCTTGCTGTCTCAGCTATTCAGAAAAGAATACTGAACACCGTGCATCATCTTTAATATGAATTCTCTGTTGGTCAGTTCACCACAGAACTGAGTCAAAAGCATTATTTCTGCATATTCCAGTCAGTCCTTTGCATCTTTAGCTGTTAGTGGCTCCACCTTCCCCTCTAGCTCTACAGTTCTCCTTCTGGTTATCTTCTGGGTATCTGAAACTGTGAGTTTCATAGCAATGAGAAGGTTATTTTTAAAAATCAGTGACCATTGTTATTTTGATATTTTTGTATATATTTCAGCTGTTTTAGCTGTTGGAGGTGCTTAGAGGTTGCATTTAGGCTTGCATCTTGAAACCTAACAGCAATTTACATGGTTGTTTAGAACTGTACGAAAAATTCAGCACAATTCCTCTCCTCCTAATGAGGCATGGATGCAAGAGCTGATAAATTCATTGTAATGTGTTCCCCAGTAACTAAAATCTGTAGTCACACAGCTGAAGGCTGATCTGGACTCTGATAGTTAATCTGTTACAGATTCTTACTGCAGCGTCCATCGCTTCCCGCTAACACTGCCTTTTCTGCTGCTGAAGCTTGTTCCTTCTTTCAGGTCATTAGCACACTTCTGGCTCGTGGGGAGGTTTAGTACCATTACAGGGGTCAGACCTAACCCGTGCAGTCACCTCAGCACCACTTACTCCACAGTCAGGAGTACCTGAGCACTGCCATGAGAGTTTTTGCCACGGGACTTCGGTGCATGAAGAGAGCAGAGGGAGTTTCGGCAACTCTGTGGCTGTGTCCTGTTCATACCCATCTGTATTTCATCTCAAAACTTGTCCTTTCCTGTGAGGAATCCAGACAAACAAAGCACTTCAGTACTTACCATCTCTGTCATTGTTGGTAAATGCAGAATTCCTTCTGATTTAGCAAGTGCAGTAGCCTGTGTACTTGATAGCTGCATTAGAAACAACAGAAATACTTCTGCATAATTAGGTTTATGTATGTGTGTGCATGAGGAAAAGAGAATAGTTGTCTTGGATACTAATGTTTCATGCCTAGTTCTTTAAGCTTACCTACAGTATTACTGCTGCAATAGCATTTGCTTTTTTCCCCCCTTCCTTGGCATTAGAATTATGGGATGCTGTAGCGAGGAAGTGCTTTTTCCCCTTTCTTTGTCAGGTCAGCTTCATCTGCTATGGTCATGTTAGAAAGCCTTTGCTCTCTCAAAAGACAATTACTTCCTTTCCCTTTATTTCAAGGCCTTTATCCAGCTCAGACTGGTAAATTAGTACAAAGTGCTTGCTCAGAACAAAACTGGAATGATGTGATTTTATTAAATGGGGTTTACAAAGGATACCGTAAAAGTGAGGAATGATTTTCAGTCACTTTTTCTGGACTGTGTTCAAGTTCATGTCCCTGAGACAGCTTAAAAGAGCTGTGAGCACTAATTGTTTGTTTAATGATTTGGCCACCTTTATAAAAACTGCAAAACTTAAGTTTTTCATTACTGCTTTGGGTCATTGCTCTAAAACCTCTGTGTTAAACAGTTAATCATAAATCTAAAGTCTGTTTTTGATGGTACTTTTTGGTACTTTCCTAGTACTTTTTACAGCCCTCCATAATTGTCATTAAAATAATGATTACCTTGGAGGAGATGGAAGCCAATAGTAAAACCTAACTGATGGGCAATCGCAGTGATTAATTTTATGGTCTTTTTTTGATTAAAAACATAGTCTTTCACATAATGCTAGGAAATATTCAAACTATTACCTACTGTAAATTGCAAATTTTTTTTTTTTAACCCGTATCCCCAGGATTTCAGCAGTGGAACATCTGTTTTCTTTTGAGAAAAATATGATAAGCATCTGTTTGCATGGAAGATGTGAATGAAACCAGACCACATTTGTTTGCAGTGTTATGGATTATCTGGTCTTACACTGTTTATGAATAAATCATGCAGGATGGATAGTGCCGGTAACCACCGGAGGATGTTTTATACTTGGTTTAAAACATAAATTTATATATTTGTGATTTTTCCTGTAGACACTCAAAAAATTTATGTTTTAAATAAAGAAGAAGCCTGTTGCATTTCTAGGCCAGTATTTAAGCTCATGGATACCAGAAGTTCTTTTAAGCCAGGCCATGCCTGCTGTTAATATGTATGAGAATATAGCTTGAGAGTTAAAAACAAAGCAAAAAAAATTAGCATGAATTGAACAAAAATGCTATCATATATTTTATTATTTGAGAAATACCGTGCTCTTCATGTAACTGGATTGTGTCCTCATGTACATGTGGACACAGTTAAGTTTGCATGTGTGGCCTGGAAGACTGGTCTTGCAAACCCCCGTGCATAGTTGTGGTACTCACTGTTGTGAATCCTTTGTACAAATTCCAAAATATTTTGCATTCAAAGAGCTGGGAGGAGGCACCAACATTTTTGTGCTCCAAACAGTGGGGAGATGCTCAGTTTGAACAGGACCTGATACTAACCCTTGGCTTGGTGAAATATGGACATCAAGTTCAATGCTTGATTGCCAGAGCTGTGAGGTGATTTCAGCAGCTTCTGCCCCTCAGCAGTTAGTTAGTGTCTTTCCTTTGATGGCACATGTGACTTTGTTTGGATAACATGGTACATTTTAAGATGTCAAATGTTAGCACAAATCCAGATTGATGATTCTTGAGGGTCCCTTCCAACTCAGCTTATTCTATGATTCTAAGTGTGTGTCTATTATGGATTAGTTAATTGAGTTTCTCTATCTTGTAGGAGGTTTTGTTTTGTTTGGTTTTTTTTTTCTGGCAAGTTGAATTTTCCATCTTTTTCCATGTTTTGCAGTACTTTGGGTGTCTTTCTTGTGGTTCTGCCTGTGGGTCTTTCCCCCTCCACCACTATTTCTCATAGTTCACCTCCATAGTCAGTTCACTTTCAAAACAGGCTGAGCAAAATCTAGTGTGAAATCTAGTCTCTAACATTGTGGATGCAGATTTCTTTATCCTGTCTTCCAGTGATGTGAAAATTCATTCCTCTTGTGTAGTCTGTTCAAGGTAGGCTAAAATTAAAAAACTGAAGGAAATAATTCTTGTGTATGCACAGGAGATGGGAAGGGAGGTTTTGAATGGAAAACTGGTAAGTGGAGACACTGGATAGCTTCATAGCATGTTCCCTGTTAGTCTTTTTAATAAGTTATGACAAAGAAGGGCCTTCCTTCCCCAGTAACTCCAGCTGTTAGAAGAAGCTGAATCCTTGCTGTAAAGGGCCAGTGGAGAATTCCTTTTATGGGAACCCTTGTTGATGTGAAGTGGCTGGGGTCAGTGTTCAGGGCAGCAGGATCTTTCCTTCTTCTGCTACAGCTTTGTAATAGCGAGAGGAAGGGGGTAAGGCAGAATTTCACTGTGCTCTGTCAGCTCACAATGCATTTAAGGTTCCTAGAGGAACATGTGCTAGAGGAAGAGTGTAGAAGATACTTATGTTCTGACAGCTTCTGCAGGAGCAGAATAAAAGCTCTCCATGCCACATCTTTCCTGTGCAGTTGCCCAGCTCAGTTGCTCAGAGGATTGAGTGAGCTATTGTGAGATCCTTTCTTAAAAGCTGCTGGTTAGATATAAACAAGTGCTTAAATTATATCAGTTTAGACAATACACAATAATGAGTATAAAGTGTAAGCCTCTAGAAAGGTATCAAATATCTGTGATTTAAACTATGGTTTTTGAAATATTCCTACATATTGTTGTTTGGGAATAGGGATAGGAGCAACTAAAGTAATCTAAGAAAACCTTCCAGACTCTTTTTGTTTATTTATGTATCCCACTGAATTTACATAGATATTTAGAAATTTTGTGTGATTTATTACTACTCTGTATTTACCATTTTGACAATGCTGTTGCTTTTTAGCTAAGATAATGTCCCCATGTCCCCATGTCCCCAGTCCCCCAATCTGTATTTGTATCAGGGTTGACAAAGGAGTTAACTAACAGTGATCTCCAAAACAGTCAGACTCTTCAAAGTCATGGCTTTGAATGCCTGAATGTTAAAACCAGTGCACTTGCATCTCTTTTCTCTGCCATTCCCCCCCTACTCCCCTTTAATCCCTAGGATTAGATGTGTGGGATAATTACATTTCCAGTACTTTAATTTAAGCCAAAAATTGAGTCCTGGAACAGAAAACTTCCCAACACCTCCATCTACTCTTGGAAAAGTTATTTCATGAAAATCAAAGCTTTTAGTCAGCAGATCATGTTTTTGACTCATGGTGCTTTGAAGTAGCCAAGGTGATGTCTTAAGCTCTTAAAGTGTAACTGCTAAAGCAATTACAGAGCAGAGTTACCATTCTGAGAAAAAAGATCTACTCTCAGGCCAATTTGATGAGCTGATAAGGATAATTCCAGTTTTATTTAATGATAAAAATTGTTGTTGAAGTAATGATCAGTGTTGGGTTTAGCCATCTATACTTTTTATATAACAAATACACTATATTTGTAAATAGAAAAATATTTATAATATTTTAGAATTATTTGACACATATATATATCATAATGCATAAGAGGAAAATAACCTTGATTTTTAAAGGTCTTTTACTAATGAAATGAGTTTTCAATGAGTTTTGTGTTAGAGATGCAAATGCTTGGTGAGATATGGTTTGAGACTGAGTAAAAGAAATACACAAAAAGGAGCTACACTTTTCTGTTGCCATGATAGTTCTTGTCAGTAATGATGGCTTGTATTTTCAACTGCTGCTTTTTTTGTGATCAGTGACATTTTTCTTTTCTCTTGGATCTGTTGCTGTAGGTGAGATGTTCAGCTGAAGTTGCTTGCTTAGTGCCATGTGGGATGGTGGAATTTTGGCATTGTAGGAGGGGTATTTTTTACTCTTCTCAGAGTCTGTCTTCATTCTTGCTATTTCTATGGTAGTTTTGTGATGGGACCAGTTCACTTTTCCCTGTTTTAAGTATAGCTTTCCTACCTGTTATGCATAGAGAGACAATAGAGTGATGACAAGGAGTTTTGTGTTATTATGGTGCTGCTTGGCCTAAATCTTGTTCTAATTCTTCCTTCTAGGAGTCTGGCAAATGTGGTGGAGTAAAATGGTCCAGGCAGAAAGTCTCCAGACTCAGGTTGTGAATGCTTGAAAGAGTTAATTTGCATGTTGGACAGAGTCTGACAGCTCATGATTAAGTCTGTGATGACTTAATTACAGCCATAGAAGCCCTTTTACCCATAAAATCATTCAGCACCATATTAATCATAGACTTGTAAGTGGGGAGGTGCTTAAGTCCAAACAGAGGTGGTTATGTTTGGTAAAGTCACCCGTGGGGAGACACATCTGTATCATGAGGAAGGCACTGATGAGGGCTTTTACTTCAAAAGGTACAGACCCACCTGTGCTGCTGCTTGCACCTCTCCATCCTGTTGTGCTGTGTTCCAGAGCATCTGGAATAAGAGCTCCCAGGATGCCAGGACCCCTCCTTCCAGCTGAGGGCAGAGCACAGAGGGCCAAGGAGGAGCTGAGAGCTGTGTTCTGTGGGCAGCCAGGGTGATCAGTGTAGTAGTTTGGGAATTTTCCCATGAACAGCATGGGAACAGGCTGGGGAAGTTACATGGTACAGTTTTCATAGTGGGGATGTACCTGGAAAGTGAAAAATTTCAGGACTGTAGAAGCAAGCATGACTTTGAAGGCAATTAAAGGACTGGAGAGGGGAGAATATTATCTGGTTAGGACGTACCAGCAGAACACAAGTGGCTTGGGATCCTGTTTTGAGTGATACAAAGTAAGATGCTGGGAAATGAAAGTGGAAGCCTATCACTTCCAGTAAATGCTTGGACAAAAGCCAGAAGCTGTGGTTGCTCCAGCTGGTTACCTGTACTGCCTGCGGTACCAGCATGAGCCCTGTGAGCTGTCTGCCCTACAATTTTACTTGCTCTCTAAGTTAGACTTACTCTTAACCCAATATTCTTGTCATTATGGAAAGTTACATGATTCTCAGCTGGGGTCTGGCTGAGTTTAGCAAGGAATGTGTGGATCTGGCCTTTTCTCCCTTTTCTGTAGTCAAGTTAGTGCAACATAGTTGAAACAAAGTGAGTAAACTTCATGTAGACCTTGGAATTCCCATGAAAATCAGGTGGCAAATGGGCATTTTGCCTAAAACTACATAACAGTTCTGGGGGCAGGGGAAAATTTTGCATGATCAATCTTCCAATCCTCTTTTTTTAGCTCATTGTCTCGATTCTGAAAAGAGTTATTGTCCATGTCTGACACCCAGACCATGTTCAGGACACGTTTAAAAACCATATGCCAGGAAAGGGTTAGAAGAAGGTAAAATGAATTTTACTGAGTTCTAGGTTAAGGTTCAGGCTGCTAAAAGAAATTAAAAATCAAAGCCATATTATCTAATGTTCTGTACTATTTTTATTTCCAATACTATCCATCTTAAGTCTACACAAAAAAAGTGATTTTTACTTACATATAAACATTTAGATGAACGTAGAGGACCTTATTGATTTTCTATACGGAGAATGATTTACTGATACTTTTCTCAGCTTTCATAATAATAATTTACTAATAGCTCCAGTGATTTGGCTTCAGCAAACCCCCCAAGCAACAAAAAAAGCGAACCACCTAAAACCTGAGGAAACCAATGTTCTTTTTCCATGTAGAAAGCTGTATGCAGAAACAGGTACTTGGAGATAATAGGAACACAGTTAGCTGTAAAACAGTGTAGTTGGTTCTCAATGCAAAGTCAATCTCCACCAGGTGCTTTCCTGTGAAGAGTCACCAGGAGTGTGTATCACAGTTTGTAACATGACCACAAGGCTGTCCTGCTGGCTTGGCAACTTAATTTTTCGTATCTGAAGGAACATTTATTCTTTGGGGCAGAACGGTTAAAGGAGACTGATTTGAGTTTAGGATTGTTTGTTTTTATTTTTTGTGTGTATGTAGGCCTGCTCTAAATTCAGCATTTCTGGACTTGTGGCAGAAAAGTAGTGAAAATGTTTGAACACACTTTGAATTTCCTTTTGCTATCTCAAAACTTCATGAAGGAGAGAGTGGAGCTGCAAGCTTCAAAACGTTGTGAAAGTTTTTTAACCTCAGGTGTGTGAGTTAGCTCCTTTGCATTCATGGAATGCAGAGAGTTCAAGGAGACCTAAAATTGAGCAAGTACTTTGCAGTTTTCGGAATGAAGGCTAAATTGTGTGCTGAAGTACTCTTCTTCCTCTTAAGATAACACACGAGAGAAGAGAGGTTGACTTAACTGACTGTTAAGTTCCTGCAAGTCAATATTTTGTTCCTAATATTAAAAAGAATACATATATTTCAATAGTGGGACCAAAACAGTAGTAAAAAGCTCGTTAGTGTCTGTCTCACAGAATGGACTCACTTCTCTTACACTGTGTTACGTGAGCAGGAGTAGCATGGAACTTAACTAAGTGGAGCGTTTTGCCCTTAGTACTGTATCACTCTGCCCCACAAAGAAAAACCTAATTAGTGCATCCATGGAAGCGTTAAATAGATTTCATGCTGTTTAATAAAGGCATTACGTGATTTTGTCTATTGCAAAACATTAGAGGGAATGTTCATAATGCACGTTTTTGCTGCCTCTTTCACAATTTAGGTGCAGCTTTACATTGTAGCTGCCTCAGGAAGGTTTGGTAACTTTCTTCTCCATCAAATCTTTCCTCTCATTGTTATGCCCTATTTGTTTTGGTGTTATTGCATAACGGTACACACTTAATGAACATCTTTGCCAGTAGGTTCAAACTGGGAGGGGACAGCTCAGCATCAGAATATATCAGCCTCTTTGACTTGAGTTTCAGTTATTCTTCTTTGGTGCTGATGTCTGACTAGTAAACTGAGAAGAAAGAAAGAGTCTACTTTGTGTCATCTGCAGCCTGAACTTTATCCTTCTTGTGTGTTCTCATTAAAATGTGGGATTTCTTCCCAAGGGTCACCATTACTGTCAGGTTCACACAGCCCTAATGGTGACGTCCTGTCTTCTGACTTTGTCCCTTAGCTGGCCTTGTCTGGCCTAAGGTGTCCAAAGTGTACACCTTCTAGATGATACATGCTGAAGTTCAAAAGGAGAAAAATACCATCTTAGGGAAGGGTGGAAGGGCTTCTTGAATTCTGCCAAATTTTGTGTTGTTTTACGTGAAACTATAAAACTAAGCAACTTAAGGAATACCTCATTGTGTGTGGCTAATCTGTTGCCTGCCTGCTGTAAGGTCTGCATTTCAGGAGCGGGTTTGTTGGGTTGGTTTGTTTGGGGTGTTGTCTTATTGTGGACTTCTCTCTGGCTTTAGCTCAGTTTATTCAGATGCATTAAAGTGATCAGGATCAGTTTTTATTGGGTGGTTTATATGAAATGTTGCACATTGCTCATCTAACATGTTTTGTAGAACGTTTCTAAGACTGTGCAAGTTGTACTGGATCAGTCTTCATGACCTGTATTTTATCTGCCTTCGTGGCAGTGCCAGTGACGTCAAGAGCATTAGTGATAGAGCCGTGAACTGACTCTAGAGCTGTGGTTTCCCCTGGGTATTTGATTAGGATTTAGTGATACATGAACATAGCTATCATAGCATAACATCTGCTTAGAGTATTTTGTGAACAGGTACTTGCCAGCCCCATTCTTACCTGGAAAGCAGCTAAAGCTGTACCACATCACTTGGAGATTAAAACACTGTGAACACTTCCATCATCATGCTCCCAGCTATTGATGTAATATATAAATCTCTTCAGGAAGCTTTTTTTTTTTTTTTGCATCTTGTTCAAGTCATCAGTGTAAAATAGGTCTGAATTTTGCAGCAGTCTTTGTTCATGGCTAATACAACTTTCCACTTCAGAGTTATCATCTCCTTAAACGTATTGTTCAGGAAGATTGAAGCAGCCAGTTGCTCCCAGAAGCACTGAAAATGTAATAAAAGGCAACAGGAAAACAACATAAGCAAACACTTAATCAAGTCCAGAAACAACCTGTGTCCTCATGTCGTTACTTCGTGTGAGCCTACAAAACCACACAAGTAGGAGTGTGATCTGAAGGTCAGCAAGCACAGTGAATTTTCCAAATGTTAAATAATTAAAGAAACACCTGTGCCCCGGCCAAATAACTTCATGCTGATCTGCTGTGAAAATGTTATGCCTAATAACCCTAAAAATGTGTAATTTCTTATGCCCGGTGGAGGCTGCAAGAGGAGCAGCAGTATATAAAGCACAGGAGACATTGCTTCAAGGTGTCTGAAAGGGTCTCCTAAGATTGATTTAGTAGTGTCCCAGTGTGTGTTTCCTAGTTCCTGCAATTATGTTTAGCACACTTCAGATGGGACTAAATGGGATTTAAGACTGCCAATGATTTATGAAGACTTAAATTCTACTCCTGAACTCCCGATGTTCTTAAGCCAACAGGGGTTTTAAAGGACACCACAGGTCATACATCCTTTCCTAAGGAGAAAGAAAAGAAAAAATCCATATTGCTTGACTTTGGTCGTCATATCTGTGCCCTTATTTTACACTAAAGAGAGCACTGTTGATAAAACAGCTGAATGCTATAAGCTCATATCAGGAGGGAAGAAAACTGGTGTCAAATTTCAGTTTCATGGGGTCATGGAAATTTTTCTAACCAGAAGGAAGGAAATAAGAGGAAGGAAGGTTTCAGTGTTAACATTATAGAATTGTGAAGAATTTGTAGAAAACTTGAGGGAAATCCTGCTTTAGTGAAAAAAGGTTCCAGTGGGAGTGGAATGCACTGGAAACACAAGAAAAACAAGATAAATGGGAAGGCAGGACTGGTAAGCTGGATGGATATTTTTCTGTCTCTAAATTTTCCATATACACTTCTTTTAAATCTTCCTTGCTGACTGCCAAACTCCTGACTCCTCGGAGGTGCCACCGAGCACATGAAGGCATAGAAGTAAAAGATGTGGTGACAGTCCTTTATTCATAGTCATTTCATCTCAAGGTATACTTACCTCTGCATGTTATGGGCATAGAGATTTATTTCACTGCTGCTGACTACATTCCAAGTTTTAAAGCAGATTTGTCAAAATTGGCAGAAGATTCTTCTGATTTCACAAGTGAGGGGTTTTGCCAATGACTCATAATAGCACTCCTTTCCCCAGTCCTGGAGTGTGTCCTTTCTATTGTTAAGTTCAGAAAACATCATTAGCTATCTGAATAACTGTAAATGGCTAAATTATATAGACTGGCTGTTTCAGAGGAAGTCACTGAATGACTGATTTGTTCTAAGTAAATATTTTCACTTACTCTGTGGCTGCTCTTGACAGTAACTGAAAACCACAGTGCTTTAAGGCTTGCTAACTGGATTAATTTATTAAATATCTACAGACCATAAGCCATGAGTAGGAAGTGATAGCCAGGTATTCTTGTGGCTGAACCTGCATGCCACTGCCTTTGCCAAATCCTCCAGTATGTTGCTCTTCCAGTATTCTGTTTCTCTGTAGGTAAAGATGGCAGAGCATTGGGATCTGAAAAACTGGCCCCTTTTACCAGTTCTGAAAATTCTAAGATAGTTCAAAATCTGTATCTTTACTGACCCTTGCTGCCTGAATTCTAACTTCTCCATGTTTTGGAGTCATTGTAAATTTATGTATACTCACCCATCATATTTTTTACTCTCATGGTATTTAGATCCTCACTGAATTAGGCCCTAAATGTGTAATGTCAGCATTTATAAATAAAGTAGGTGATTATGTTTTATGATAGCTTTAAATGAGTTTTCTATATTTGTTAAAGAAATCTTCAGAAGTGATTTTTACACCAGAAAATGAAATGCTCTCAAAGTTATAGTGCTTTGGAAATTGTTTGCCTTACCAAGATTTATTTGCAGAACAAAACGTTGACATCTCCCATTTTGGCATACTTTGGAAGATAATTTTTCTATTTTCAAGTGGAGCTTTTTATTGAACTGCAATGGTGAATTAAGAAAGATGAAATTTTAAAAAGACAATCTCATTGAATACAAATGGAGTTATTTTGGAATCTTCTCTCATGAAGATATCAGTGTTATAGGTTATGTTCTCAGGTAGGCTGAACACAGATCTTAGGATATTTAAATTCTTTCTAAAATAGACGGGTTTTTTTCCCATATGGTCATACTAAGCTGTTAAAAGAGGTGACATACTCTGCGTGAATGTTGGCTTTTTAATAGAGCTCACTTTACTCCACCACCCCTGTTTGATAATAACCAGTGTAACCCAAATACTGACTCCTTCATAGCCACTGAAGGAGTATTCAGGTTTTTGCACAGTGAATTCATGCGTTTGACTTCTGTTCTAGGATGTTCTGAAATGGGCCTTGGATCCTGAGGTCTTGAAAGTTTTATTCAGAGTGTATTTCCTATGTGATGCACTTGCTGCATGGAGGACAGACATGATTTATGGCACACAGAGATTTTGGTCTATTTTTACATTCGTGTGGGAAGTAAAGGGCACTGGTAATAAGGAAAAAAGGAAAGGAAAAAATGCTAGCGAGGGAAATATCAGAAAAAGAGAAATTTTCAGCTCCTGAGGCTGGAGGTTATTATTTCAGTATAAGACATTAGCAGGCACATTTTTAAAATGATTTCCAAGTGTCTGTTTAAGGAAGTGACTATTAAAGAATGATAGATAATCAAATGTTGATGTGGCTTCATGCTTTGGGCTGAGATGCTGTGTGCTGATCCATGCAAGCAGAGCTTAGATGTTGCTTTGTTTTTGAACCAAGCACAGAAAATGTGGTTTATCCTGCAAAAAACCTTGATTTTCCAGTGTACCGAGTTATAGTACAAAGCCATAAGGTGAACCATTTTAAAAATAAATTTGTAAAGATGCCTGTGTTTTCAATTCTATTGCTGGTTTCTAAAACTGAGGATAATTAAAAATCAATGTAGTAAAATAATTCAACATACTATTTTCATTTTTCAAGTATTTTTGACGCACATTTGATAGTTTCTCTTTCAAGAGTAGCATGTTAATAAAAATTTGCTTTTCAGCTGCTTTAATTGAGGTTAATAGTTTAAAAAATTGATAGATGCCCATATAGTCTACATTTCCTCTAAGGGAGAGCTTCTTACTGTTTCTTTGCTTTTATCTATTAATGTGAGAAAGAATACTGTAGTAATAGCACACATTTTGCATTCTGACGATAGTGATAAGCGAGGGGGCTTTTTATCCAACCAAATAAATTGATAAATACAGCTGATTCAGACTGTTTACATAATCTTTCCACTGTCAACAGTCATTTAAATTATCCTAACTTTATACTGCATCTCCAAAATCCAATTACAAGCTAATAATAATTGTCAGTTTTACTCTAAACCTTTAATGATAGGTCACAAGGGATGTTGTACCAGAAGGATTAAATCATTGTAGACTGTTACTATGCCCAGCCTTAAATTACTAACCTCTTATCTCGTGGTAACAGAGCTACTATATGTTTTGTCACCATTTTTGCTAAATAGAATAAATGTCACCAAAATTAATTTCATCTTTCTTAAATTAGCTTCTTAGTATGATTTCTCACTTCAGTCAAAATTTATTTCTTGAAGAATTTAATTTCCTTCTTAATCTATTTTATTTGAGAAAGAGGAGGAAGAACTTTCAGGAACAAATGCGTTTTAAATCATTCTGTGGCTAATTTTGAAATTTACTCTTCATTAATAACTGCTGACACTTGCAGGATGGAATTCTTTAAGTCATTGTATACTTAAAATCCAACTGGTTCTGCTTAGTTCATCCTTGCTGTATTTAAGGCACTAAAAGTTCAAAGGGGGTGATTCTTGCTTGTAAGGAGAGGTGCTGCTTAATCATGTGCATAGCAGATTTCCCATGTGATGGAGGCTTCAAGGGAATGTCGTAATTAGATGGTATAGTGTAGTTGCATTTATTTGGTTTTAATCATATTAAGGATGCATACAAGTGAAGTAAGATATACTTAATATAAGGAGTAGTGTAGATGGAAGAAATACTACCTCAAAAAAAAGGCACTGAGAGTTGGCATTGTCATACAACACAGTGACAGCAATTTCTGTCTGAGTTACTGGCATCCTTATATAATATTTCCAATAGAATGTGTATTTTTAAATCATTTTAAAATGCAGCTACTGGCTTTCTCTTACATTTCCCATTCTTTTGGTTTTGATGAGCTCAGTCAAAAACTCTATAGTGTTACAATATAATAGTTCTTTCAAAGAAAAGAAATCAGAAAGATGGAGCAATAGAAAAGGGGAGGATTCAAAAAATAAACCTGAAGTGACAGGCTCTGTCTGAAATTATCACAGCTGGTGATATGAGGCAAAATGGGGGAGGAGGAAGGATTTTTAATGCTCATAAATAAAATCTATTTTAAAATATTGAAATCTAGAGGGACTGTATTGGCTGAAATAGTAAAAATCTATTAAATGGCTATGATTTCCATTTGGAAACATGTTTCTCTTTAGGAATCTATTGCATAAAGAACAGGGGTAACTTGAAAAAAAAATAAGTAAATTCTTCTGTCAGCTGCACATGATTATCAAGGCTTTGTAAACTCAATTAAAAGAGAAGCATTTATCCAAAATCTGATTAAATATTAGTGCCAGCAGGGTAGAAAATTAAACAGAGCATACACATTAATAATCGATTCAATGTTCTATCAACTTTGAACAGCTGTAGCAGTGGTAATCAGACATTTCTTTGTGGCACCCTACACATTTGTATGGGACTGGGAAGTCACTACTAGATTATTACAGTGGGTGGAAAGTCAGACTTGTCTGTCACTCTTCTGACTGTGGAGGGAATCTGTATATAGGAAATACGGAGTTTGTGTTTAACAGTCATCTCCACTGTTATTTGAAGTGTTGATATTTGTCTGTATCATAGCACTGCACGTGTACCAAGATATTTGTGAGATGGCTGAAGAGCAGCCTCAGAGAAGAGCATTGGGAAGTCATTAGTCATAACTGCAACTTCCTTGGGAGGGGAA
>WAAE01014591.1:0-11894 GCA_013400495.1 Nicator chloris | reverse complement strand
GGTACACAGAATGGTCTAAATCACGCACATAGATTGCTACAACTACACGTGTGTTATTTCAGTTAATGGTAAATGTTGTCTCTTTCTCTAAACAATCTTCATTGAGAGATTTGCTCAATATTTTTGTCTGGTTCAGATGAAGAAGCATTGATTTTCAGCTTTATTATTAACATTAATGTTGCTGTTTTCATCATCATCATCATCATCATCATCATCATCATCATCATCATCATCATCATCATCATCATATAGGCCAGCTTTTTTTCATCTGTTTTCATAGCTACATGCATCCAAACTCGTCTCTCCAGTGAGGACAAAGATCTTGACAGCTCTCCTGCCTGTCACTGAAATACTACTTGCATAATATTCACCTGAAATTAAATCTATGTCATTCCAGAAATATTTGCTCAGTACCAAAATATGTCTGTACCTGTATTAATGCATTTCAGATCAAATCAAGGGCTTCTTTAACAGTGGGTTGATAAACAGTTTTCGTTGTTCTCCGATAAAACTAAGAAGACAACAAAATACTGAGGCAAAGCCATTTCACAGTAGGCAATGGAGAGCTCCGTTGAGTGAGAATAAAATAGCAGTGTCTCTGTTAATTGTCATGATAGCTTTTCTGTGACCAACTCTGTAATTTCTTGGAAGGTGGTATTTTTAGAGCTAGTCTATGGTAGCTAGCTGTCAGCATATAATAAAAATGTAAAATGATCTATTGCCCACAACAGTGAAACTGGTGAGGATTTAGTGGGATTATTGTATATGTTCAATGCCTTGATCTTTTCCAAAGGGCTTTGCAGGCCCTGGATGAACAAGATCCCAAAAGTGTCAAGAGTGCTTTTTTATTTGTGTAAACATGAGAAAGAATGAAGCAGAATGTTGGGTGCCAGATGACAGTGGCACTCAGGACATCAACAGACCAGTATGTGAGCTCCACCCTTGTTGGCTGGCCTTTGTAATCTCAACAGCACAAGTCACTGCTCCTTCTGCTTTGAAGCAGCAGGAAACTTCAAATAACATCAAAGCTATAGGGATCCAGTACCAAGCATTGTAATATTTACTTTCCCCATCTAGAATGAGTTCATTCATCAGTGCCATGAAAATAATGGTAGACTCATTCTAACCCTGCTATAGATGCCTGAGTCAAAGGTCTTGATGAAGAGGAGAATGCAACAAAGACGTGAATGTGACAGCCTACTTTTAATTTTATTGTCTCTGAGTGTTTTGGCTTATTGTTCTCTTCCCTTGTTCACTTTGCTGGCATTTAGACCAAGACTGAACATTCACTTATAGTAACTGAGGCATGTCCTTTTCACTGCCCAGTTTCAAAAACAATAACAGAGGAAGGCCAGTAAAACATTCATAACCTTGGACTGAAAAGTCTGACATGAAACTGGCAGTGGAGAGCTCAAGGAGGAAATGAACAAGAAAATACATAGAGAAACAACTGCACTGCAAAAAAAGGACTGTAAATTATTCACAGAGAGATAAGAGAGACATTTTCCTTGCCTTGGGATTGCAGTATAAAACTAAAGTCAGGCTTGGTTTGGGGTGTGCAATTCTGGCTTTTCATCTGCAACAGGGAGGTAGTGAATTAATTGCTTATGCCCCTTATTATACTTAAGTCAAGGAATGGAATATGAGCAACATGCTAGGTTTGACTGACCAATATCAGATGAGCACAGTAGAGAAAATGTGAATTGCTTCAGAGCTGTTGATCAGCTCTGTAAATTCAGACAGCAGAAAGAGAAGAACCAGAGAAGAAGAAGAAGAAAAGTAATTTTTCCTTGAGTCATGACTGACTGATTTGCTCTTCTTGTTAATAAATCTCTTAATAGATTAATGTGGTATAACATAGCTGAAGGCCTCCTGTGTTCTGCCCAGTGCCTTCATGAAAGTGAAGAAACCAGATATATGGGTTCTTTAATAAGTTTTGCATTAGATAATGGGTATTTAGGAACAGAATGCAGTTACTATTACTATTTGTGGTTTAGAGTGAATTAGAGCATCCATCTAGGCATTTTATTTTTAAAATCATCCACCTCCAGTTGCTTTCCCAAAGTGACATATGCTTGTCTGACCAATTACTTGATGGAGATAGTTACTGGTTGAATATAGTAGGACAGCAACATTTCTTCTAAATGGCATAAGGGGACATGTCCATCCCAGGGATGGCTGTGGGCATGTCTCTATTTTCCATCTATTCATATTTTTTTCTATTTCTACCATAGTCTTTGACAGTACCAGGTATGTCATTATGAATTCAGTAGGAATATCCTTGAAGAAAAGAATGGATAAAGAAAAGGATGTTAAAAACCTTAAACGTGAAAAAGAATGAATCTCATTTTTATCTTATGATGCCCAAACACATAAATTTTCATGTAATAGCACTACACTTTAACCACTTCAAAAACCTGAAAATGACAGTTACACATTAATTTATGCCCAGTCCTGACTGTAGACACAAAACTCTGCTTAAAACTTCATAACTAACTCTGATAAACACTTGAAAGCTGCTGCTGATTTTGTCGATTTTCTGTTGATTGTGTCGATTTTGTCCACCTGCCCACTGAGTCAACATGCTCTTGTAGGAAATAACTTCTCTTTTGCAGTATTTAAAGGTGGAATCCATTTTCTGAATAGGTGGATGGTCTGAATCCCACTTTTTATGCACTGCTTGATGGTAGCAGTGTTTGGAAAAAGGTTTGACTTTCCAGCTATAGACTGGAAAGCAGTCAAAGCAGAAGGTCATTCTCAGAAGGTTCCTGGGCAAATCAACTAAGCAACATGTCTTTTTAGTGGCAGTTGCCAGTTTATTATGCAAATATGTGTCTACCACTGAATGCCTTACAGTTTGTCCAGTATTTTTTGCCAATCCCAGTCCGGGCAGTGTGAGTGCTCACTTGAATTTTGCATCTTCCCTCCCATGTGCATGTCTATGGGTTTCTGCCAAGCTGACTTGTCAGTAATCCGTCAAAGGGTACTTTGTGCATAATATGTATTACTGTTTTTCTCGTGGCCCACCTTATAGAAATTAATGGGAACTTCTTCATATTCAAAATCTTGGGATTTCATTAAATATTCAGCTGGACCAAATAATGTAGTACATTAAGTACTCTGAGATTTTGGAAGAATTAGCCTTTGAGAAATACACTCACAGAGTAGAAATAAACTCTATGTTCAGAACAAGAGTACCAAATTAAGACCGTAAAATCATAACAGATGGAACAACTGTCATCCCTTGCTATAGCAAACATACAGGTTGGTCTAGCAGAGAAAGAGAAATGGGAACTCTATTCTTTGAAGGATAGAAAGGCATTGGGTCATTAGATCTCACTGCTTTTGTTTAGTTCACTAGTCTGAGATATAACAGAGCAAGTTTAGTCTCAAGCTGGAGACTCAATTGACAGTCTTGTCCCATTCTTGTCTTTTTCTTATGGGACCATAATGTTTCCTAATAGTACCATGTTAAGAGTCTCTATTCATTTTCCAAAGAACATTTTGTTCAAAACAATATATGTTAACTGAAGGAGACAGCAAAAGAAAATATTTTCAGACCTTATGTGTAAACCAAAGTATCCTAGATCTACTTTCAGTTCTATTTTTAAGAAAAAACAATTCCTGATTATGGGACTTCTCCACAAAATAAATTCTTCTTAGACTACAGTGAAGAATGCAATTGAAAACCAGCAGGGCTGGCTTTATCTGTTCAGGGATCTCCTTGCATTGGACAAGATTTATCTGACAAGATTGATATGTGTAATGCCGTCTGGTAAAGCATGACATCATAGTTCTAGAAGTTCTTGCCTTAACAGGAGTAGTTAAAGGCCCAAAGCAAAGATACTTGCAGCTTAAGGTCTCGTTTACCCTTCTCCTTGTTTCCAACATACTGTTAAAATGACATTTTCATTAGATCAGAGAATTTCAGAGAAGAATGTTTCATACTTCATCCGTGTACAGAAAACAACTATATAGTGTTACTTGAAAGTTGGGCTACAATTTACATGTATGATTTTTCTTTTCTTCTCATTATGCTGGTGCTGATTCCTTTCCTAGTCATTCTCCTGTTTATCTGGACAATGACCTTGATTATATGGGGAAAATCTTGACAAGCTCCATGGCAAAAGAGTAAGCAGTTTAGGGCTTCTGTACCACTAGTTTTTGACTTATAATTTTGATTTTGCTGTCTTTGCCTGCTTTATATTCCTCTCATTTTTTTCCATAAAAGAATAAAGCAACATCAGTGAGGATGGCATGTGTGATAAGTGCAGAATGAGTGATGAGATCTTTGCTGTCCATTTGAGAGGGAGCTTACTTCCTAGTGTGTCTCACTGTGCCTGAGTTGTGTGATCTTGAGAGTGAGTGTGGCTTGAGAATGAAGGGACTTACCCCAGCATCTCAGAAACAAACAAGGAAGTGATAGACATGATCAGTCAAAGCATGAAGGTCATACAAGTGATTTTAAAGCTTGAAAATACCTGCATTCCAAGAAAATTTTCCCTTTCCAGAACACATGCTCACATCCTCAGGAGTGGTATTGATGCATGTGTTCAACTACTGTATCAAAAATAAGCAGATACCTCCTGGGCTTCTAGATTGAAGATTTTGTCACCCACTTCTCAAGGAATTTCTGGTCTTGACTGAATAAAAGCCAATGGGACATGCTATTTATGGCTTTTCCAGGTGGGCTCTTGTAGCTCTAGACAAAAGTTTGCAGTCAGAACGGTATTCTCTCTGTGTACACTTTTCAGAACACTTTATACTCATCAATCACCTGCAGTGTAGCTTTGGCTTTGAATTAAGACTTGGCGTGTTGCAGCTGTGGACAGAAGATGACAATGATCTGTGGAATATTAAAATTAATTTAGAGTAAGCTGAGGACACTTGTGAAGGTGTGCAGAACAGAGAGGGTGCTAAAAATAAACAAAACCCCAAATTCACCTGAATGGAGCAAGAGTGGATATTCTTTTGAAAGTACTGGCAAACTCTCAATCTGCAGCTCATAAACCTGCCTCATGCTGAGGTTTAGGAAAGCAAAGCCAGAGGGTGAATGTCAACGTTACTCAACTCTAGTATGTGGATGCATTTTTTTAAACATGACAAGATCATTAATTTCTGATAAGTCGTTGCTTTACCCATTTAAGTGAAATGACAATAGAACTAACTGAAGTAATTTTTATAGGAATAGAGTTCATATAAAAATGAGTGATTTTCTGGGAGCTGCTTGCTATTTACAGCAGGAACTGGGAAGATGGTTTGGTATGTCTACCCTTCTCGTTCCATTCAAATTATCATTCATATAGTATTAGCCCAGTTCATCTACAGCTCTGGGGAACTCTTTAAGACCCAGACCTAAGTCACACACCAGATTTTTAAATAAGGATCATTTTTCGTGTCCTGCTTGAATTTTCAGTCTTTATAGGATCTCAGCAGGCCTCATACATTACTAGGAGAAAATTCAGCAAAGTATACACTTTTGTCTGTATTATCTCACAGCAAAATTTAGGTTATTTCAAATGAGAATTCTAAAGATTTAGCATATATATATATATATATATATAATTGGTTTTCTTCTAGCCATTGAAAAGCTTTCATGAATTTACTCCAGGTATCAATACAGCCTGGAGGATGATTGAGAGCAGCCCTGCTGAGAAGCATTTGGGGGTGCTGGTGGGTGAGAGGCTGGACATGACCCAGCCAGGGGCACTCCCAGCCCAGAAAGCCAAACGTGTCCTGGGCTGCACCCAAAGTAGTGTGGGCAGCAGGGGAGGGAGGGGATTCTGCCCCTCTGCTCTGCCCTGGTGAGACCCCAGCTGGAACCCTGCACCCAGCTCTGGGGTCCCAGCACAGGAAGGACATGGACCTTGGAGTGAGTCCAGAGGAGGAACCTAGAGATGATTAGAGGGATGGAGCACCCCTCCTATAGGGGAAGACTGATGTAATTGGGATTATTCAGCCTGGAAAAGAGAAGGCTTTGGAGTGACCTAATTGCAGCCTTTCAGTAGGGGAAGGGCTGCTACAGCAGAGGGAGGAGGGAAACCTACTGGAAAGAGAGGGAGCCTACAAGAAAGATGTAAAAATACTAGAAAAGGACTTGTAGTGACAGGACAAGGAGGAAGGTATTTAAAGTGGAAGAGCATAGGTTTAAATTATGTATTGGGAAGAAATTCTTTGCTGTGAGGGTGGTGAAGCACTGGAACAAGTTGCCCAGAGAAGCTCTGGATGCCACATCCTGGCAGTGTTCAAGGAGCAACCTGGTCTAGTGCAAGATCTAGTGGAATTAGATCATCTAATTTCAACCTGCCCATGAGAGGGTGGTTGAAATTAGATGATTTTCATGGTCCCCTCCAGTCTAACCTGTTCAACGATTCTATGATATATTGATTTTCTGCACAATTGCAGTTTCTGTCTTTTTGTAAAGCTGGAAGTAAAATTCACATGTTCCTTGGTATTTCAGGAACACAATGCATGCACATCAGTGACAAATCTTTCAGCTGTAGAAAATGGCTTGTTTACTTTAATCCCATTCAGTAAGATTTTTAAAATCTCTCTCTTCTTAGATACTGCTAAGCATGGCATCTGAGCATTTCATAATTTTGTAATATGTGATCATAAAAAGATTTCCTTCTTCTAATATCTGAGGACATGAGGGTCCCCAGAAGCAGATTGTTTCTGTATCTGTGCATGTGCTTAGAGAAGCAGTATGCTATGTGGACACCTTGCTCTCCTCTGGGAGAATGTCCCAGGTAGATGGGACAGTCCCCTGGAGTGTTCTCCAGCTGCTCTACCAGTTTGTTCTGACTATGACACTGTCCTACAGGTTGCAGAAGCATTCCTCTGTCGTAGGTCATGTCTCTGATAATATGAAGATCAAACGCCTCCTTTTATTTTGACCTGAAGCCAGGGAAAAGAGCAAAGCTCTGAGATGCTCTGTTCTTAGCCATCTGTGTTGCATGAACAGGCAGTCTGTTGTGTATAAAACCAGCTGTGACTGTTTTAAGGGGCATCTGTTCTGTACTGAGGCATAACAGTTTACAGTATTTAGACTTGGCAGTCAAAGGTGCCAGGTCAGTCTAGCTCAGTCTGGATCTGACAGGATGGGTGTGGCTTCTTGCTAATCATCAGGGAACACCCGTTTGAGTAAGGAAACAAGAAAACCTGTACAACTGTCAGCCTTTCAACAAAAGGGGAGAGCATCTCCAAGGAGCACCCCACTATAGTGAGGAAGAGGAAGGATTCAGTTAGTTTAGTATCAGCTTTATTGTATGACTTTGGCAAATCATTTGTTTCTTGATATGTGGTTGATAAACAGAGCTCAGTTTTAGGCCACTGTTTCACTGGAAGAGGCAAACTGCATGATGCTTGTGTATTACAGGCCTAGAAAGAAGATGGTGAATGGTGAATTATTCAAAGTGTTTCCTTATGCAGTCTGCCTTAGACTTCCTCAAGATGAGCCATCTGCTCTTTCAAGTCTGCTGGATTTTCAGAGATCTGGATGGTAGATTTAGCTGCACAGGATGCAGCATTGATGGGAGGAGGCTGCTGTCAGCTTATGAACCTGACTGGCTGTCCTAGGGTGGCTTTATGATGCTTGTATCCCCAATTGTCTGCTCTGTTTGTGTTGGATATTATGTCCTGTACCTTTAAGGCTGGTTTTGAGAGCGAAGGAGCGCACAGTTTGTTTGGAGGAACTGCTCGGACTCCTCCAGATTCCTTTCTCTTCGGACGGTGCTGTCTTCAGACAGGGGGAGAGAGAGAGCNGTTGGTGCTTATGGGCTTTTGGTTGTTAAATAAACAGTTTTTTCCACTTTTCTCAGAGGAAGTTTATTCCCGGACCAACTGAGGGGGAGGGGCTGTTTTGGGCTTGCTTCCAGAGGATCCCATTCGGAGGTTTCCTCCCAAATTTGCCCTAAAGTAGGACACCGACACTTTCATAATCTGCTACTGTAACTGCAATATACTAAATATCTACTTCAGTCTTTTAGACTGTTTGTTTGGTGGTTTGTTTTTTTTTTTTAATTTGTTTTAAAAGGACTCTCTTTCTAGCAGCTACTGTTGGTGAGAATTTATTGGGTGGTTTAATTGCTTCTGAATGAAAGACAGCTGCTAAAAGATGTAAATAGCTGCTGGTTAATGACGTGATGGCTTCTCCAAGGGATTAAATAAGGAATTTCCTCTCTCTCTCAGCAGTTTGAACTATATATGCAGTGTCCACACTACATGACGGTTCAAGTCTCACATGCTTGCCTGGTAAGTGTTGCTGAGTAGTGTCTTAGGTTTTTTACACAGCTGGCCTCAGTAGAACTACTAACCTGGTAAATCAACAGTCCCAGTCTTGTCTGGTTTTATTTCCATTGTGTAGATATGTCTTCTGCGTGCTTACACAGCAGCGCACAGGAAGAACCATAAACTCATTCTCTAGCATATCCCAGGTCTTTGTTTCTCCTTAATGTTTTCAGAAAATAAAAGCCTCACTGGGAATTTAGGTGAAGCTATTTTCTCTCTGTGCTTACAGCTTTGGACATCTAACCCCAACCTGATCCTTCATTGTAACAAAACAGAAATTACTTGAGATAAGCCATGACACAAAACAGTATCACTGGCTATTCCCAATTATTCACAGTGTTTGTAATACAGTAATTTTTGCAGACCCAGATAAGTGTTCTGTTGTCTTTGGCATTGTAGAGACTAGTAATAAAAACTGATTGCTATCTAAATGATACTGCAAGATCCAACGGACAGGCAAGAATTGGTACTTCCCATTACAATGTCATAGACAGATTTGGTCATTTCCCATAAAAACAGAGGAAACTAGTCTCAAAGTTTGGGACTGAAACCTTTCAGTGTGTGGGTTCACCTAAATCCTAGTCAGATACTGAATATCAAAGAGCACTGCCCCCATTCTCTGAGCCTCAGCTTTGATACAAAAGGACTGCAATAAGTAAAACAGCTGAGGTAGTGTTCATCTCTATTGATCCTGTGCTGTGACCTGACATGATTGTGGGGCTCTTGGATGCATAAACATTAAAATTCATGATGTCCAGAAAACAGAAAAGGGAAAAAAAAAAAGAGGTTGGAAAAAAATGAGGTTGCTTGATTTGTATGTGTATTCATGACAGTCACCTTAGAAACAGATATTGCAAGATAAGTTGGAAATATGTAGGTCATTCAAAATGTGTTCTTCCCTAGTATGGAAAAAGTTGTTGGCTTTTTTTTTCCTGCAGTTAGGAGGTAGGGCAATGACTGACAGGGTGGGAGTGGAAGTGACAGATGATGAAAGAGAAAGCGAATGAAAGTGACTGCAGTAACAAAGCCTTTGAATTAATAACAGATGAGAAAACCTTGAACTAATTCAAGGCTTAAATATATGAGGATGTTTGTGTATGATAAGGCAAACGCTATAGCACTATGCAATTAAACCTGAACATTAATCTGCAGACTGCACTGCTCATTTGGTTTGGAAAACAGGATGATAATGAAAGATGCACAGAAGGTATCCCAGGTCAAGCTTGCTGCTTAAGCAGTTTGTCTTCTGTAATACTGCAAGCTTCATCTATGACAAAATGAACTCACTTCTTTTCATGGGTCCAGTCCACAATATTGACAATATTTCTAAGAGAACTAGGCCCAAATTTGCCCTTGGATATCAAAAGCTAACAAGTATTAATACTAGCTAAAAAATGAGCCAGAAAGAATCAAAGTAACATAACTTTCTATAGCTATCTTAACAACATAAAATCAACCTAACCAGATATAATAAAACCATTGAACTTTTACAAAATTATGAACAGAGGGTCAAAACCCAATACCTGAGTATGTTTCTGATTTGCATTTCCTTTCACTGTGCCATTTCAGCTTTCAGCAAACTGGTAGCAGCACTGGGCTGCATCCTGGTCCCTTCCAAGCACATTAGTTCATTGAAGGCCTGACTCACTAGCCCTTCTGCCTGTACCTTGTCTTGTCCTTCACACCTGGGTGAACAGGGCATAAAAGGCTTCCATTCCAGTTTAAGACCATATCAAACCTACTTGTCATCCCTTTATGCCTTTGAGAATTGCTAGCAAAAGTAGAAGGCAAAGCAGAATAAAAATTTCTTAGCAGAATTTTTCATAGCAATTTTGTTTCAATTCAACAAAGAAACATTTAACCAATGCTACTGGGAGAAAGACATGAAATGTTTAGGGGGTTAGGTGATGGAAGAACTTTTCATTTAAGTTTTTGACTTACTGAGGGTGGAAACAAAGACAGGGATACTGTGCGGAATTGCCATCCAAGCAGCCAAAGATCAGGTTAGGAGATCTAAAGTCCTGACAGAACCAAATCTAGAAACGTATCTCAGAGGGCTAGAAGAAAATCTTCTATAGGTATGTTGGTGAGAAAAGGAAAACGATGGAAAATATGGGCCTTCTCTGGAAGGAAACAGGAGAGCTGGGATGTGGAAAAGCCTGAAATACTCGACAACATTTTTTGCCTTGGTCTTCACTGGCAAGTGCTCCAGCCAGACTACCCAAGTCACAGAAGGCAAAGGCAGGGACTGTGAGAGTGAAGAACCATGTGCTGTAGGAAAAAAGTCAGGTTTGAGACCATGTCAGGAAAGGTGCACAAGTCCAGGGGACCTGATGAGTTGCAGTTGTGAGTACTAAGGGAATTGGGTGGATGAAAATCTCACTTGAGAAGTTGTGGCAGCCTGGTGAAGGTTCCACTAACTGGAAAAGGGGGAACATGACCCCCATTTTTAAAAAGGGAAAAAAAGGAACACCCAGAGAACTACAGGGTGGTCAGTCTCACCGCTGTGCCTGCTAAGATTATGGAGCAGATCCTGCTGGAAAGTATGCTGAGGCACATGGAAAACAGAGAGGTGATTTGTGACAACCAACATGGCTTCATTTAAGGGCAAATTGTGCCTGACAAATTTTGTGGCCTTCTATGATGGTGTTACAGAGGTGGTGGATGACTGACATTATTCTACCTGAAACGGTGCAAAGTATTTGACACTGTCCTACATGACACCCCTACTCTTTGAACTGAAGAGACACAGATTTGACAGATGGAGCACTCAATGGATAAGGAATTGGCTGAATAGTCACACTCAAAGAGATGTAGTCAACAGCTCAATGAACAAGTGGAGGCCAGTGATGAGTAGTGTCCCTTAGGAGTTAATATTGGGGCTGATGCTCTAAAATATCTTTGTTGCTGACATGGACTGTGGGATTGAGGGCACCCTCAGCAAGTTCACTAGTGACAGCAAGCTGTGTAGGGCAGTCAAGCTGAAAGGAAGGGATGCCATCCTGAGGGACCTGGACAGGCTTGAAAGGTCAGCCTGTTTAAACCTCAGGAAGTTCAACAAGGCCAAGTGCAAGGTCCTGCACCTGGGTCAGGGCAATCCCAAGCCCAAACACAGACTGGCCAAGAATGGATTGAGAGCAGCCCTGGAGGGAAGGACTTATGAGTACTGTTGTATAAGAAGGTCAACATGAGCTGGCAATGGTGCTTGCAGCCCAGAAAACCAATGGAATCCTGGGGTGCATCCAGAGCAGCATGGTCCGAAGTGAGTGATTAAGGGAGTGATTCTCCCCCTGTACTCTGCTTGATCACTGCATCCAGCTCTGAGGCCAACACCATGACAGAGGAGGCCACTAAGATGGTTAGAGGGCTGAAGCACCTCTCCTATGAAGTCAGGCTAAGAGTTGGGGCTGTTCAGCCTGGAGAAGGCTCCAGGGAGACTTTAAAGCAGCCTTTCATACCTGAAGTGGTCTACAAGACAGCTGGAGATGGACTTTTTACCAGGGCATGTTATGATAAGACAAGGGGGAATGGATTTAAACTGCAAGATGGTAAGTTTGAAATGGATATGAGGAATTCCATTCCCTACTGTGAGGGTGGTGAAGCAC
>WAAE01014590.1:0-73597 GCA_013400495.1 Nicator chloris | reverse complement strand
AAGGTGATTCTTGTGGCTGCCGACTTTCATTCACGGTTTATTGTTTATAGAGAATTTGAAAACTTGTGAAGCTTGTGGGATAATCCAACAAAGCTGTCTTTGCACAGAGCATACTGTCTCTAGAATCAGATGAAGAAGAGGAATTAATGGGGGAAAAAAGAGTTTTTGTCATGTGATCAGTGATGAAATCCTTGTAGTGTAATGCATGATAACTTGTCAAATGTAATCTTCATATTAATAGCAGATCTTAAAGGAAGTTTGAGCAGTGGAGTCCTTTTTTGTTTCAACAAAGTATTTGGAAAGCCACTGTCTCTGGTTGCATGTTTGGAAACATGAGTAATGTGGTGTTCCCTAATGCTAATGAAACCTTTGCAGCAAATGAGAGCTTTGTGGTCTAAAGAGCTTAAGTAGGACAGCAAAGGCTTTGTTCTGCTGTGTGCTGAAGGAAGTCAGTTCTTTTTAATGGTATTAGGTATTGACTTCATGCCAAAAGCATCTTTTACAAACTACTTTTGGATGCTAGGTTAATTTTGTAAGAGTAATTACACAAATGAGTGGAGTATAAAAAAGAAAGGCTTCTTGAGATTGATGTATTTTTATGCATGTTTGCAAATGCGGTTTGACGCCACAGCCTGGTAACTGTCTCCCTATTCCCACACTCACACGATGCATGTGCAGCTTCTCTAAAAGCAGTAGCAGAAATGTCACTTTATTTGACATATTTTGAGTGGAAATGTCCACGTGGTGCAAAGTGCACATATCAGAATATTGCGAGATACAGGCCATGGTTTCCCAAATACATTGAAACCTTGTCTTCACTCCCTCTCCCATCTCTTGGCTGTTTCTTTGGTTCTGTGGTGAAACATCAGGGAAAGAGGTTGTGATTTTGGTGCAGAGGCTGGTGGTAGAACAGGATGGATGCTTTTGGTTGGCAGTACTTGCATGCCATTGGACTGAAGTGTTCGAGGCAATAATGGCTGTGGTTGTTAGGCTGTGGTGTAGGATACTGGGACCTGCAAGGCAACATTTGAGACCAACCGTAATCCTATTAGGTTGTTTTTGTTTTCATTGGTTATATAGCTGTGTTCACCTGGTATCTCTTCAAGTGAATGCGTGTTCCTTGAGTCTTAGGCCCTGCAGGATTTTCTGGTATTTTTTGGTTTAGCTGTAGATCATCCTACTGCGTGTTGAAATGGAACTTAAATTGCTAATGCTAGAAGTTTACATCATTTATTAGGTTCAGGCAAGCTACTGAGTCTACAAGAGATAGCCTCTGATAAACAGCCTTCAGAGCTTTTTTTGTGTAAGTTAATTCAACTTTGAACTTAATTGGTTCCTTAGCTTTTTTCTTTTTCTGCTTTTTATTTTGTAAGTTTACTGTGAAGTGTATTTGGGTTCAGCCTCTACAGGACACAAACTTTGATGTTTCAGTTACTTGTCTTTTTGGATTCCTAAATAACTGCTAATATAAATGCTGTTGTAAACTGAAAATCCTTGATTTTTTCACTGTGGTAGATTATTGTAGCATAAAATGCAAGTATGTGTTAGACTAAAAATGTTTGCTAGGCGGTATTTTGTACCTTTGTTTTCTGCTGCTGAATTCTTAACCTCTCCCCCATATTTCCACTTGTTTTTTGACTTTTCAACTTGTCCTAATTAGTGTATCCTCCACCTGTTGATCAGTACAGAGTGCAGTGAAATTGATTTTGAAGATGGTTTAATGTATTAAAAATTATGTAACTTTTTTTTTAATGTAGTTTATTTTTGATTGTTTCTTCGTTTTGTTTTGTGCCTTAAGTTATGACTTTCTTAATTACTAAGGACAGGTTTGCTTTCTTTGGAATCTCCTGTTAGAGCTGATCATGAGCTGTGTATATAGTTTTGATTTAATAAATGTTTTTGATATGCAGGCTACACCCAACTTAGTCATGCTGCTAAAATTTATGTTATTTTTCTTTCAATGGGTAATCCTTAGAGTGAATGTAATTTTTTGTATCCAATGAAATTATAACTTCTTGCATTTCAAAGCTGCCAGACATCTCCTCTGTGAGGTGTCTCTTATTTGTCTAATAGTAATCTTTGCTTGTCTGTTATCTTGGTGGAAAAGATAACTTTTTTCACTTTTGAAATAAAGGGTTTTCAGAGGAAACAGAGACAGATTTGCATTGTGAAAGTGAGGAAAGACTGCTTACAGTTTAACACGCAGGTATTTAGAACTGTTTTTACAAAAAGAGGCACATCTGCTCCTGTACATGAAACCTACTGCTCTGTGGCTGATACATATATACACATTTGAATGATTTATAACTTGAATGGCTTCTACCCAAATAGCAAGCATTCCCTCAGAGCCCAGTTTATAAATAAATGATGTGTAAATCTGGTGCTGCTGTGATTCTAAACTAATTCTGCGTAATTTTGTTTCCTTTTGTTTTTAAAGGATCAGTTTGATAACTTGGACAAGCATACACAGTGGGGCATTGACTTCTTGGAGAAATACGCAAAATTTGTAAAAGAAAGGATAGAAATTGAGCAAAACTATGCAAAACAACTGAGGTAAGGGTTTTTTCTTTGCAAGAGGATCTTAAAAGTTACTTAAAATCACTGTACAACTTGGTGGGGAAGTATGAAATGTGATTAACGACTGTTTTTCATTTACAGAGTGAATTAGATCACTAGCTGTTTTCACGTCAGACCAGTCCAAAACAGAAAATTATCTTTGGGTGTGCACTTGCTTGTTTTTGCCTTCTCTCTCCCTCTTCTCTCCCACCCACCCTTCAGATCTTTGAACTAAAAAGATTTAAGGCTTAAAATTGAAGATTCAGAACAAGGAAAACCATAGTGATTTTTTGCACTGACTATGAGTGTGTTTGCTGTAAAGTGCATTATCTGTATCTCCACTTGAGTGTGTGTGTGTATGTGTGCCTCTGCTCCTAATTCATTTCTCACGTTGAATTGGCAAGAGCTACACTACATTGTGTTAAGAAATCTGATGGAAATAACTGAGTAGAACTTGAGAAAAACACAAGACCTCCCTGTCCTTAAAGCATGCCCTTTCCATAGCAGGTCCTGTCCCTTTGGGTAAGACTGTAACCCAGCCACCCTTTGTCTTACCCTTGTTCCATAGCTGCCAAGTGAAACATCTTTTAGGTCCAGTAGGAATTTCCCTTCAGGGATCATACAAGGAGAGTAGCAGAGTAAGTTATTTCTTCAGAATAAAGTAGGTTGATTTTTACCAATAGTGCAATCACTGCTTGAAGAATAAAATTTAAGGTAAGACACTTCTGTGAACTTGGCCTTCACTGCCATCTTTGCCTTCACCGTCATCTTTACTGTCTTGAATTCCTCTGGGGATTCAAGTGAAGCTGCTGCCAACCCTTGTCAGACTGAAACTGATAGCAGCTTCTCTCCTGTGGTTTCTTCCATCATTTCATCATTTGCAAACCAGATAGAGAGCAGAGAAATCTTTCCTTCCTTGTTAATACAGTAATGAGATTCACAGCTGAGGCTATGGATGTTCTCTATCTGGGCTGCTCGTTTCCTTTTTGATATCTGTATCAGTTTCTTTTCATCCAGTTGTATATATTCACCTAACTTAATAACCCATTGTTTTACTGGAGGATTTTTTTTCTTAGAAGGAATAAAAGTAATACCACTTTTCCAAAGCTGCTATAGAAGAACTTGAGGAGGTAAAGGAGAGTTGGAAGCATGTACAGCACAGTTTGCAGCCCTATTTCGATTTGTTTTCAGTTGTCTGTTAAAAAATAGAAATGTTTTATTTCCACAGATCTCTATCAAGATCTTTTCCTTAAATAGTATTAACGAATGCCATTTTGCTTAATTGTATTTAAAGGTTCATTCTACAGCTAGCAAGATGAGACCACTTTATTACTTCAGGATTTGACTAAAAATAGGAAATTTTCTCTGTTCAGCATTTTACTCTGGGTGAAACACTTGATTTTTCTCGAACTGTCTTTCAAAAATGAAAGAGTTTTGTCGAGTACCCCTTCTGTGCGATGGCTGGAGTGACTGTCCCTGTGCAGTAAGTATGACAGTTCTGGGAAGCACAGGTCTTGCTGCACACATGTATACAGTGCATGCATGCACTTCCTGCCTGCTTCCCACGAGGGCCTGGGCAGCACACGCATCAGAGGGTGACTGATTTTCTGCCAGCAGACCAGTTCATGAACCTGCTCTTCCATATTCTTGCATATGTGTTCTTTGGAGGAGACTTGATTGTGTAGTAGTGAACTGTCTCGTGATAACAACTTGATTTCAGCCATCATTCCTCTCGAAGACAATCACTGGTTTTAATTATGTAAAATAGTTATGAGGCCCAGGGGACATTGAGATCAAGCAAAATTGTCACCTTCAGAAGTTAGCCATCCTGCATCTTGCTCCTGCCAAGTTGTGAGAGAGAAGATCTTATGGGATGGACTGTGGTTCTGGTGAATTTTAATATTGGCAGCATATGGCCTGTGAGATAGATATTAATGTCCTTACTGGAAATTTCTAGTATATCACTGTTTCTTCCTTTTGTAATGGAAAACAATCTGAAAAAGAGTGTCGAGACTCTTTTCATAATGAACTTTATAGCTGAGATTAATAATGCCCTTGGTTAGTTGAGTGTGAACAGTACAGCAGGTGGTCATCTCTCAGTAGTTCAGTGGCTCTCTTAGTACTTGGATGGGAGACCCAGGAAGGCCACGTTTAGTCAGGAGATAAAGCTCGTGATGTATGGTGGTTTTTTTCTGTCTTGCTTTCAGTGTGGACCACGAATATCCTGCTGAGATTGTTGATGGATCTTAAACCCAAGGATGACAACTTGAATGAACTTTTCATAACAGTTTTCACAAATTAGTGTCTGTCTCCTGGCAGAAATTCACAATCACTTTGTGTATACCCTTGTATTTAGAAAACTTTCTTTTTCTTTATACTGTCACAACTTAGTGATGAGCCTTTCCCAGGGGGAATAGCCCTTCCAGGTCTTCTAGGAGATGGCAAGTGATGCATGTACAGCATATGAGGAGCTGTTTGAGCAGAAGCATTATATCCTTACTGTATGCAGATGTTGCAGCTCATGGTTGCCAAGTAATTCCAGAAGTGACAACTTTTCCAAATGCTGGTTTTAGGTTACAAGTCATTCCTTGCTTTTCTTCTTTGATACTGAAAAAATTACAAGAAAAATTGGTGAATCCTCAATTTTCTGTTGGGGAAAAAAACACCCTAGACAGCCTGTTTTGTCTTTGTCTGCAACGTAATGTGTTCTGAAACAAACAAAAAAGAAAGAAGTGTAATTTGATTTTGTTTGAGCTAACTTCAAGGAAAATCTACAGTTTCATGTGGTGTAGGTCTCAACTAATGTATTGTGTTACCCCAACGTTTGCAAAGGTTATTAGAGGCTGTTACTGAGTTACAGGGATGTGAATCAGGACAAAGATATTGCAGGGTACATTGTACATTAACACATTCCATTTTAATGGTATGACTGTTTGTTTTTATATTCTTGTTGGAAAAAATTAGATTTAGTGTGTGCCAAACTACTGGGCTCTTGACTGAATTTTTAAATTGAATTCTCAGATGCTGTTTTTGTTCAGCATTGTTTCTTCAAAGGGGCAAGGTGAAGGTCTGTTGTTCCACATCATTACACACAAAATAATTCTGGAGGTTCACTCCCTTTTCAGCCTATCTAAAACATTATGACTCTGGAGCAGACAGAGGAGTTCCACTTTCTTTGATGTTAGGCAGTAATACAAGTTATACCTGCAGCTGGAGCTGAAACTGCCATTTAATAAAATTTCTGAATATGGTCAGCTTCTCTGTCGTTGGTTTAAAGCAAATAGCTGTGATTGTTCGTGAGCTGTTTGTTGCCCATTAAAATTGTGTGTTGTGATCTCTGATCACAGTCTATTTTTCATGTTCCTTCTGCATACTGTTGTGTTTAAGTGATATTTTTATAAATACAATATTAATATATGCAAATGTCTAGTCAAACTGAGACAGTTTCCACATTTTTATATGCATAATCCTGGAAACATTTTTGAAAATGGGTGTAAGCTCAAATGTAAAGCTGGGAACACAGATTATCACCACATGTGATCGTTTCTCAAAACTCTTCCTTTGATTGGAGCTGAGATTTTACACTGCTCATTACTTCTCAAATATGGCTGTGGCAGGTTTTTTTTATAGTCCTGTTGCCATAAACTTAAACATGTGTTTTCTTAATTGTTCCTAGGATACCCAGCTTTGTCAAGTGTACGGCCAGGTGACAGTTTTTTAAGATTGCTCCAGTGTTTCTGATGAGATGTTACTAAACACAGTTAATTGTTAGAGTTTTCACCCAGTCTATAATAGTGATGTGCAGTCACTGAAGACATCAGAATTGTATTGAAACTCTTACTTTACATATGAATAGGAAATACTTTTAGGTACTTCCTGCAGCTTTAGTTACTTATGAAAGCAAAAAAAGTTTGTGACCAGGCTCATTTGTATGATGTAGAGGCTGTAGTGGTTTAGTGTAAGCAGATACCACCAGGACCTGAGCTGCTACCATAATAAAAATTGTACTGTGTTGATGCTGCTGATTCTGTTCTTTATGTACTGTATTAATTGACTGAGGAAAACTTAGTTTTGAGTTGATAAACACAAATTTTTACACATCTGTAAAATTTTGTGTAGATGTTCTGTGTACCTGACTATAAGTAGTTTTTATCAACTGAAGTGCTTTTTAAAACTTCTGCTGTGGTGACTGAGGTGGTACTTCTCTTAAAAATCAGGTTCCTGTCTCACTGGTGTTGATCTAAGACCAATTTATACCAGGAAGTGAGGTTGATAAAATTCCAGGAGCGGCACAATTGGATGTGGTTAATCCTGTATAAAATCTTCCAAATGGCTGGCTGTAAGACAGAGTGCGATAGAAGCCATCAAATTTTGCTTCCAAAGAGGATTCAAGTGTCATCAGCTGCACTTTTCTTAGGAAGCAAAAATGTTAATCTTGTAGATTCATTTCTGTTGTGATGATCAGCAATTGCTTGAACAGTTTTCTTATAAACTAGTCCAGATCCATATCTGAATTCTGAGAGTTAGGCATGGATTTAGACTGAAATGTCAGAAAATGTTACGCTCGCCTTAGAAGCGTCAGCTGGTTCCTCTTTGAAAGAATGCTTCAGTTTTCATGCCCATGTTCATACTGGCTGCTTGTCAATCTGTGCTTCTTCAAAGATTTAAATTGAAGATCTCTGTTTTGATTAGATATTGATGTTCACTTACTGCAAAAGCCATCTATGCGTAATAGTTCACATGAACACTGTATTTTTCTTTGATCTTTAAAGCTTGCATTTGCTTGTCATTTCATATTTATTGCCTTGATTACTCTACCTTGTGCTGTTAAATCCTGATCTGTGTCCCAAACCCGTGTGTTCCTTTGATCCAAAGCTTGATGGGATTGACTAATGAAACTGGCTGTTATTAGGAGAAGGGATGATGTAATATTTTTGTCTTTCTAGAAATAGTAAACAATGGCATTAAAGAATGAAACCAGAACAGAAATCAGCATGCTAGTAAATAATCTGTATTTATGACCCTTCTCTCCTGCCATTTTAAACTGTATGGCTTTAGTAAGTAATTTCTTTTCTCATTTTTAACAGCTCTGAAAATCTTCCCTTGAAAGGGCTCGTGCATGGTTGCTTAGCTACAGCATTGTATGTGTGTTATGCATTTCACCTTCTGAATAAAAATAAGATGTATTTTAGGAATTTCCTATTCATTAATAAGCACTGAAGAACAAAGCAGAAATGTAAGGGAAAATGGAAAACAGGAAAGTTACTTAGTGAAATTTTTTTTCTATTGTATTTATGCATTTTCCTATCAAAATGTCTGCATTTAATCCCTACCATATAAAATGTTAAAACAGGCAGTGGATTCTGGGAATAGTGAGAAGAGATTCTTACTTGAACTTCAGTAAGGAGGTTGCTATAAAATGTATAATTTTTAAAAAGTCAATGTTTATTCTGTTTCTTAGTACATAGTGATATAAAAAGGACCTGATTTTCTTATCATAGTTGGGTTTTTCTGGTTGTAGTCTCCAGGTATAGAAACAGGCAAAAGATCCAAGTTTACTATTTCCACATCTCCTCGCTGCTCATATTCTGTTGTATACTTTGTGACATAATCTCACTGTGTGGGCATTTGTACCACAGAGATGACTTCCAGATAAATGGATTTGAGAAATCGTACAAGGTTTAGATGAAAGCAGAATTAGCACCTTTGTTTTAATGGTAAGGTAGTTCATAATTGTAAGAACTGAAGTTACAGAGAGACAGTGGGGTGAAACACACAACATGCATGCCAGATTTTTTTCTCCTAGAATCTTCTCTTAACTCCTGCATTCCTTTTTTTCCTGCATTGTGTGATAAGCAGATTATTTCATGTCAATGTTCTCAAAAATTGGACTGTGATGCTGTGTTAAGTGCTGGTCCTGTGGATTGTCTTCTAGAGATCTGCATGGTTTTTAAAATCCAGATATTTGCAGTACTGATGGTAGGACAAACTGCAAAATCTTTTTTCTGAGAAGACATGTTGCCTCTCCTGTTCTAGACACGTCCTTATTGAGGATTTGGAAATACTGAGGTTAAAATCTTTGACATGAATCTGTACTCAAAGCTTACTTCAGGCATGGAGTTTTGTGCTCATGGCACAGCACACAGCGTGCCCTGCCTGAGTTACACAGTGCTCAGGCCTTGTCCTCGTCTGCTGCTGTTTTCTGCATGCGGGAAAAGGATGTTAAATAACAAACTCTTCATTTCATGTCTGGTCACTGCAGTAGACGTTTTAAAATCCTTGCAAATTGTTCTAAAAGTGGCGTAAAACTTTGATAATACCATAGATTTCAGCCTTGTGTTATCTAAAGGACCCTTCTTAGTTTACAGGGAATAGATTGTTCATAGAACATTAAACAGAAATAATTTGTTCATGCAGTTTTCTATGTGGTTCTTCTCAAAAGAGACTCTAACATAGGATCTTTTTTTGTTCTTCTTTAATAGAAATCTGGTTAAGAAGTACTGTCCTAAACGCTCACCAAAAGATGAGGAACCCAGGTAAAAATGTCCATTTTGAGTTCTAAATGTAAAAAGTGAGAACTAACAGTATATGCTGTCCTTTTATGGATTTATTTTTAAGATAAAATACTTAATTTGTGATGACAACAAAATAATAGGGCTTGGCTTCTTACAGTTCTGCTGTAATTCTTTAGCATGAAACCTTTGTTTATTCCTATTGGTATTTTAATGTTGTAAACATGGCAGGTTGTACTTGCTCCCTTCCAAATTAATCTTTAGGTAACTGAAATTTTGAAAGCAGAAGTTTAGCTTGCTATGTACAGTCTAGTATTGTTTTCTAAAGAAAAGCAAGTGTGTGTCCTTAGGCTTTGGTTTTTTGCTTAGTAGTAGAGATTTTCATTGCAGTTTTATGGCAGTACAATGTAGCTATGCATCTCTGTGCTGAGACCTGAGTGTACACAAATTGTCATGTTATGGGCAAGAAGAGCTCTTAAAATGCTGACTTGCTTTGACTCTGGAGACAAAATAAGTGGATATCTAATGGTGGAGGAAGAATTTGTGCTAAACAATTTATCATAAATGTGCTTGTTTTGCTGTCCATTCCATAGCCATTCAAAAAAATTATTTGTAAAAGCACAATACTTTTTTGTTCCTGAGGGGTAAGTCTTAGGAAGTAAAAAAAGTGGACAAGTTTCAGGTTGCAGCCATTGCACATGCTGTGCAGAGTGCCTGAGAATTCACAGTAGGGTTTCCTCTAGTTCTTTTAACTATGTAAAGATCCTGGACCTGAGGGAATAGGCTTTCCAGTGCTAGAGTAGCATTTGAAATTCCCAAAAGCCAAGCCTATGGAGATGGCAGTATTCCACAGTTAAAAGAGAGAAAGATGTATATTTTAATGTGGTGCCTGTTTTTTTTTCCTTTCTTCCCTTCCACACACACTTTCTACCCTTTGCCCCTCCTCTTCCCCCCCTTTTTAGTGCCAGCCATAGTGGCACCTTACTTCCAGCCAAGAGGTGGGCAGGCAAACAGGCAGCTGTCTCCAGAGCTGATAGCAAACTTGTTCTGTAGAATCCATCGGGATGCATAGGAGTGGTATGATTGGCATGTTCCACCCTCAAGACTACCAAGCACATCATCTCTGCAGCAAGCTCAGCCTCCGAGCCTAGGGACGTATGTATCCGTTCCCAAGCTCAGGCCTCTCCCTGGGCAGCTTAGGAGATACCACTATACTACAGGGCTTGCCAGGTAGTATTCTTCTTCTTTCTTTTCCATCCACAAACCCCATGTTCTTATAAAATGTATTTGAAGAGACATTGCAACATACAGTACGTGCTAGGCTTAACATAGGCTTTCCCATCTTGTGTTTCTACTCTAACTCAATTAGCATTAAGATAAGGTTTATTGTAAAATGTCTATGATTTTTTTATTTAATCAGGAGTACAGACTATTCTAAAATAAGTGTGTTTTAAAATTCTGTCTAATTTTTTGTGTATGTTTGTGTGTGTGTGCTTTCTGCCAGGTTTACTTCGTGTATTGCCTTTTTTAACATCCTCAATGAGTTGAATGACTATGCAGGACAACGAGAAGTAGTTGCAGAAGAAATGGGACACAGAGTGTATGGAGAACTGATGAGATATTCTCATGATCTAAAAACTGAGAGAAAAATGGTAATTTCTGTGGTTTTAAATTTGAAAATAGGATAGCAAGGTGTATGTCTTTCAATGAACTGATGTATTTGTTTACCCATTTGGATGAACGTGGCAATACATAGGTCTTGTAATACATTTATAAAGCACATTTAAGGTTTTTCTATACTACATAATGTTATAAAGTATAATACAGTTATTAAAACTAAAAATTATGATCTTGGGAAGACAGTGCTTACTAGTAACATTTTTTTTGCCAGTGTACCACAGTATCTGTGATGCTATTCTTGCATGTTAAGTAATACCTTCCAAAGAGTACAAGTAGCTTCTGGAAGATAGTGCACATCATAGACTGTCAACTAGAGCAAGGACTAATTAATGGTAATAATACTAAAAATATAGGCAAATTTAATTTATTTGTGGTGTTTTTAGCATCTTCAGGAAGGGCGAAAGGCTCAGCAGTATCTGGACATGTGCTGGAAACAGATGGATAATGTGAGTTTGTGTTTGCATTTTATTCCTGTTGAACTTAAATAAGATACACAGGCTGTAAGTGGAATTGTTTCTGTCTTTCTTGCTTAGATTTCATATTTAGGTGTATTACTGGATGTCCCAGTAACTTAGTAACCTAATACAGTTCAATGTATTTATAGTTCTCTGGTTAAAAAAATCTCCTGTAAACAGCTTCTGTGTTTATGTTTGAGAGGAGCCTTGGCTTTTATCCAACATAACCAGCATAAAGGAATCTGGTTTTAACATGGATACAGACTTGAGTTGCTTCTCCTTGGGCTACTAAAAATGATAGTTGATTTATATGAAGATGAAATCTTAAGTCACTGAATTTGACTTGAGCTTGAGGGCTTATTTCCAAGGTATATTCAAGAACACCACTATAGGCTATTGTACTTTCAGGAGGTAGAATTACTGTCTAACAGAGAAATGCAGGGGGTGAATATCTCTAGGACAGACTATAAGCTTCTTTTTTGGAAACAAATGCTTTTCAAGATAAGAAAATATGAAATTCAGGCAAATCTGTTCAAGATGTATTTTGATTTTCTGGTTTTCTGTCTTAAAATTTTATTGTATCTTTGATCCAGATTATTGTGAAGCAATACTGGGGAAGTAAATTTTGATTTTGTTGTGGTGGTCCCAGATGAGTGGGGTCTTGCTTCTCCACTGTCATGTCCAAGTGTTGAATTCATCATCAGAGGATCAGAATAGAAGCAGATGTGGTAGTTTTAGATGTTATTGCTCTTCACCAAGATAGTTCCCACAGTTCAGCTCAAGCAACAGAGTGCCTTTTATTTACCTGAGTGCAAAGTCAGTCTTTTCAATGCATTTAGATGCCTTTAAGGGACACACTAATCTCACTTGCCTGACTTTGCTGTGAAGCAGGAGCTTAGAGTCTCAGCTGCAGTTTCTCTCCAGAGATGTGAACTTCAGCAACAATTTTTCCTACAGCAGTTGTCTTGACAACAGCTGCATATATGGAACATCAAGTATATTGAATACTGTTGTCTGTGCTACCTACAGCTGTGCCACTTGACATGAATACTGATGGTGATTGTAGTACAGATACATCCTTCAGACTGCCTTCAAAATAATTTAGTTGACCTAGTTGCTGTGCTAACAATGTGCTCCTTTAAAGGGGCTTCGTGAAGTTAAGATACTTAAGTGGAAGCTTTGATATTTAGAATTCAGAATTAATGCACAAAACCAACTGGGAATAGTGACTGTTGAAGCAGTAAGTTTGTGCCTTTTGTAGAGCAAAAAGAAATTTGAGAGAGAATGCAGAGAGGCAGAGAAGGCACAGCAAAGCTATGAACGACTGGACAATGATACTAATGCGACAAAGGCTGATGTTGAGAAGGTAAGGGCAGTGGCTTTACTTTATTGTCAATGATATTTCATTTACATGTTAATCATCAGTACTGAAACAGTATTCATTGAATGTATAAAATAAGCTTACTTGTTGTGTGCAAAATCAAAGTTCCAGTGACATGTAAGAGAGCACAGGAAAGTAGTGTGCTTCAGAATCAGAATGGTTTGGGTTGGAAGGGACCTTGAAGAGTCCCCTGCCATGAGCAGGGACAGCTTCCACTAGACCAGGTTGCTCACGGCCCATCGAGCCTGGCCTTGAACACTGCCAGGGATGGGGCATCCACAGCTTCTCTGGGCAACCTGTTCCAGTGCCTCAGCACCCTCATCGTGAAGAATTTTTTCCTAATGTCTAATCTAAACCTGCCCTCTTATGAGTTTAAAATCATTGCCCCTTGCCCTATCACTACCTGCCCTTGTGAAAAGTCCCTCTCCAGCTCTCCTGTAGACCCTCTTCAGGAACTGGAAGCAGCTCTCAAGTGTCCCCACAGCTTTTGCTTCTCCAGGCTGGAAATCTCCAAATCTCTCAGCCTGTCCTTATAGGAGGGATGCTCCAGTCCCCTGATCTTTTTCTTCCTTTGGACTCTTCCCAGCAGGTCCATTTCCTTCCTGTGCCAAGGGCACCCCAGGTGGGGTCTCAGGAGGGCTGAGCAGAGGGGCGGAGGCAGCTCCCTTGCAGTGCTGGCCATGCTGCTTTTGGTGGAGCCCAGCATATAGGGTTGGCTTTCTGGGCTGTGAGTGCACATTGCAAGGACCCCCAGGTCCTTCTCCTCAGGGCTGCTCTCAACCCATTCTCTCCCAGCCAGTGTTAGTGCTTGGCATCACCTCAGCTCACGTGCAGGACCTCGCACTTGGCCCTGTTCAAGCTCACCAGGGTCCCTCTGGATGGCTGTGCTGTCTTCCTTAAAACATGAGCTGTCTGCTGTTTGGTACCTCATGGTTTATAAGTTCAGTCACTTCTGTGCCTTCTGCTTTTAGGATGTGCATTTAAGCAGTCTGGCTAAGGGAGCTACAGTGATCATGGCTTTCTCCACATATAACCAGTGAGGTTTGGGAGTGTCAGTATATGTGAAGTCTCACATTCTTTATATTTCAGCTATAACAATGTTGGTTTTGATGACTTGTGACTAGTGTTCTTGCATAGTTGATAAACTAAAACAATGCTGTGTGTCACTGAAAAGTACAAGCCATGTTTAACCTGCTGACACTTTCCTACCAGGCTAAGCAACAGTTAAACCTGCGCACACATATGGCTGATGAAAACAAAAATGAATATGCTGCACAACTACAGAATTTTAATGGGGAGCAGCACAAACACTACTACATTGTCATTCCTCAGATTTACAAGGTAAAATAATTAGCAGATAAAGTATGTCTGATCCTTTTCGAAAGAAGAAGTAGACTTTAAAATTAAAAACCATTATTTTGGATTTTAGTGGATCATTTTATCAAGAAATTACCATAATCTTGAGACAACTTGTGTTTTTTCATGAGACTGCTTACCATACTAATGCTTAGATTTCTAATGAAAATGCTTGGTTGCATTTTCTGTAAGATTTTATTTAGACTCCTTGTTTAAATATTCCTGAAAGGGTCTGGCAAACATTTGAGATGTCTGGGTGACAGCAGACATTTAAAACAATCCTTCTAATAAGAGTTGATCAGAGTTCTCAGGATCCTTGTGTGTGAATGCTCTGCCTCTGGTGAGCTGAAGGAAAGCAGGTAGCTGAGGGTGGCTGTGCTTTAGTGGATCTCATGCACAGGTAAAAAAAAGGCTGCATTGGAATCAGAAGTTTCAGAACCCTCCCCAGCCCTCAAAGAGTCCCTGCTCCATCAGTGTGAGATACCAGCAATCCACAGGTATCTCTAACCCAAGGGAAATGTTGGAGATCAATACTCAGCATCGAAAGTGGGGATTTCTTGGGATGCTTTATGTAACTACTAAGATTTTTTTTAACATTCTTTCAAAAACATGGACTTTGCAAAACTGGAAAACCAATTTAAAGTAGTTGGGGCCATCAGGTGAGGAGAGTTCAGAGGTGTGTTGGCATGTACCTTCAGCCATTTGGGAAATACTGATGGGAACTGATACTGAGACAGGGAGTGAGGAAATGGAAGGTGAAACACTGGGTTTATTTGAAGGTCTTCAACTTAAATGTGCTTGATATTTTCCAGAAGCATAAGTCTGTTCATGTTTTTTTTTAAAAAATCCTTATTAGAAGGTCTAGGATTCACAGGAGAAAATTGCCTTGTCTTATTAAAGAATTTTCTAATACTTTAACTGTGAAGCAGCAGTGCAGTAGGTCTGATTTTACACACTGATCCAAGAACTGCAGTCAGCTCCCAGGAGAAACAGGTTGATCATCTCTGTAGCTTGCACCAGACTTTTGCTTTACTCCCTTTATTTCTCTGGGGTTAAAATCCATTATGATTGTAAGATATTACTCACATTTTTTAGAACTCTACAGTAAGAGCAGAAAGGCCTAGTCCTGCTTTGTCTTGGGACTACACTTTATTACTTAATTTGCAAGTATTTGGTAACTTTCTACAGGAAAACATTAGAGGGGGATTTAGCACGTCTAGGTGGTGGTTTTGTCTTGGAGAGATGAAATTGAATGTTGTTTGAGACGTCTGCCTCAGTGTAGATACAGGAAAGATCCAACTTCTTATCCTGTTTTTGACAACCTATTGGTACATGTTTTACTGATTTTTGCTTTTGTTTGGGGTATTTTCCACATTCAGATGAAATGTCCAGGGCTATTATCTTATTACTCACATTCTTTAATTTATTTCTTTTTATTTCTTTCTTTGTTCTGTTGCAGTAAACTTTTATTGCAAATCTTACGTAATGGTATTCTTCTCTTTATTTACTTGCACACTGCTAGAGGAAATGGTTTGTATTTCAAATCAGAGTGTCTAAACTGCAGATAATTTTAATTTTTCTTGTTTTTCCTGTATTTAAAATAATTGGTATTGCTTGGAGGGTATAATAATAAAAGCAAGATGGAGATATTTATCACCAGGGAGGAATTACTTGGAATTAGAAGGAGAGAGTGAGGAGATGTAGAAGTCAGTAAAATTTCTTCACTGTGATTTTTGCTTTTGCATGAAACAAATACTTTAAACGGTTGCCTGTAAACACTGTACATGTGTTTTATAAAAGAAAAAGGAAAAGAAAATCTTTACATAATTTTTAGAAGTTGTGTGCATAAAGTCTTCATAACTATTGTACTGGGCATCCTAAGTCTATGAAAGAACTTTTTAAGTTCTGTTTTTTTAAGCAAATAAAAATACTGGGAAAACATAGAAATTCTGTCCCACACTGTGGTGACTGCAGTGATTGTGTATGTCAGGATTGAGGAGGAAAAAAATCAGCAAATGAAAGCTTTATTTTATCTTTCTTTGCACTTGCAGCAACTTCAAGAAATGGATGAAAGAAGGACTATCAAACTTAGTGAATGTTACAAGGGCTTTGCCGACTCTGAGCGCAAGGTTATTCCAATTATCTCAAAATGCTTAGAAGGGATGATCCTTGCAGCAAAATCAGTTGATGAACATAGAGTAAGTAGAACTGAGTAACTTTTTAAATCTGTGTGAGCAATTTAACTGCTACAGAAGCTGTGGAGAGGGGAAAGACTGACTTACCCTGAACAGTTTTCTCTCCGTTGTCAAATACTTGCTTCAAAAGTGTTGTGACTGATTTTGGCAAAAGGGGACCACATGTGCTTTTGCTGTCTGCTCTCTTCCTGCTGTATTGATTTCATGTAATCTGAGTATCTTTGACACATTCTCACTGGGTGTGGTTTTGGACACAATATTTTGGTTATCCTGGAATGCCGTGGTCAGTGTTTTCCCCCGTATGTGACGTTAAAACATATAAAGGGTCTTCAGTGAACATAATTTCATTCAGTTAAGTATTTGCTGGAATATTCTGAATAGCAGAGTATGCTTTGCTATATACTCATGAACACTTCTGAGTTAAAAGCATGTTGGTATCTCAACTTGCTCTGTCCAAAAGTGTGTGTTTTGAGCTCACTCTTACTTTCTCTGCATCTTTGCAATAAAATGAAAACTTGGTCTCCATTTTTTTCTCTGATTCTTGATGGGTTTGCTTTTTAAACTCCTTAATGTCCTATGTTTAGGACTCCCAACTAGTGATAGACTGCTTCAAATCTGGTTTTGAGCCTCCTGGAGATTTTCCATTTGAAGACTACAGTCAGAATATTTACAGAACTATCTCTGATGGAACCATCAGTACACCAAAGCAAGAGGGAATGAGAATTGATACAAAAACTACAGTCGGCAAGGCTAAAGGAAAGCTGTGGCTATTTGGAAAGAAACCAAAGGTAACAACTAAGAAATTATTATTTGGAAAATTAAAATTTCAACATTTAGAGTGCATGGAAGCAACTATTCATGTATTTTTTAAAAATCTCCCCCTTGCCTGCCAATGTCTTTTGAAGTATGTGTAAGGAGATCTGAAGGTTTGAGTACTTACCATGTTAAAACTCAGGTTGTCAGTGGGGAATTTTTTCAGTTTTTCTTCTAGTAATTTCTGTCTGGGAACATTTTTAAGAGTTACTTGATAAAGGTAGCTTCCCATTACTGTAATGTTTCTAAGATTCTGTAAAGACCTTCTGTAGTTACATGGGAAAGGCGTTAATTGTGAATGTAAAAATCAGGGGAGGGGAGAACATGCTTTGGAATTGGGCAGACTTCAGATCTGTCTGTTATGGCACAAAAAGCAACCCTCTTCTAAATGTCACATTTATATCTAGAAATGCTAATATAGATTTTTATTACACCTGCTGCAAGTTTTGAAAATTCCTCAGGTTTCTCTGAAAACCTTAAAGTTTGTAATATGTCACTGGTAAAACATACCATGGAAGCTCCATAAAGGTAAATGACCTAGAAGAAATATTACTATGAAATAGGTAAAGAAAAAATTGAAAGCATTGAAATTACTATTTTATTTTTCTGTGAGTTACAATTAACACTTTCTGTGTGAGATGCCTTCATGGATCAACAAAAGATTGTCAATACATGCATTAGCTATATAAATGAATGGAGCATATACATATTTAAATTTTATGCTTTATCTTTATTTAATATTGGAGCACATCAGTGAGCCATTTTAATGATTCCCACAGATTTCTATGAGGTTATTTTAATGCTCCAAGCCAGTTTCTGTCATTTATTACAGGAAACTGTTCTTAGGGCTTCTTAATAGTAGAACTTATTTTCCACTTGATAGTATTCTGAGAAAGTAGGTCTTTCCAGAAAGGAAGGATATAGATGATTCTTTATTCCATCCTCAGTATATTATGTAACTCCAGCTGGGTGTTGAAACTGATTGTTTACTTTTCATGCAATATAACTGATGATTCATGGCAGTGCACATGCATTAATACATGGGCATGTATATTGCATTTGTCTGCAGAGGTGGGTGAGATTCGGCCTCTTCTGAAGTTAGGTCACAGTTGCCAGTTTGACCACAGGACAGCTTTCTGATAGTTTGGAGAGTATGTAAATGTAGCCTGCGTTCAGTCTGGACCTTGGCATTGACTGCAGCCATAAGAAATCCCTTAGTGTGAGGACAGCTGACATAAGCTGACAAGACTTGCCCTACTCTCTCTTCTCCCCCGTTGGCTCACTGTGTGTAGCATCCAGGGAGTCAGCCTTAGTTTTCTCTCTGGAGCCACAGGTGACATGTGTGTGTACATACCACATGCATCTCTTCCCTAAGGACCTGGGTGAAATGAAAGAGTTTGTCCCTGTTTTTTCCTGGTTTTGGGGAAGGTGGAGGAGCACTCTACAAAACAGCAGCTGGAAGCAAAATACTTACTGGAAGATACATACTTATTTCCAAAACTAATCACAGGTTTTAAAATATATTCTTAAATTATCTATTATAAAATTAGCTGGTTTACTACAGCTGGGGTATTCATGGGGACCTTTGGACTGTCATTTAGCTGAAACTGTGGCTGGTCTTGACTTCCAGGTATTCCTTTACCTATTTTTAATGTTGTCAAAGACATAAAAGCCTTTTATAAAGGGAATGAGTTGTGCAGCAGTGGAAATAGTAGAGGAAAATTGAACTGAGAAAGAATAGCAGAGGTATGAGAGACAAAAAATGAGAAAAGCAATTTGAAAAAAGGGGAGGAGGTTCTTGGGATTGTATTAATAATGCCATGCAGCCATTGTGTCTGTCCAGCTTGACTACAGAGTTTGAGAATACTTTTTGTATTAGTCATTCTCCATAGATGTACAAAATATTTCTGGTTTGGCTACCCTGGTAGGGTACCTCAATATGTAGGAGGAAGTAGTGAGCAGGAATGCTTGAGCTTCCAGGATGATTGTAACTACAAATTGGCAAGAGCAGAGCTGTATTTTAAGAAAAGAGACAGGGGGCTTTGGGATCTTGTTAAGATCTTGTGGTAGTGTTGAGTCTAAAGCTTCCTTCCTTCTCTGCAGCAACCTATAACTCTGAAGATTAATTCAAGACAGAAACCTTGTAAACCCAATACAGTTTTAGTATAAATGTGTCTGGAACGTTACAAACTGTTTCTGTGTTGGATGGAAATTTTATTTTTGTAAGACAGAATTTTCAGTTTAAAATCACTTTGAACATTTGGCTTATTTATTGCTTTCTTTATTTCCACATTAGCCACAATCCCCACCCCTAACCCCTACTAGTTTATACACATCCAGTACTCCTAATGGGTCCCAGTATCCCATATTCTCCATTGAACCAGTGCATTATTGCATGAGTGACATAAAAACAGGGAAGCCCAGAATTCCTTCTTTCAGAAGCCTCAAAAGAGGGGTAAGTTTGATAACAAGTTGAAATGCATGATGGGCTATGAGCAGTGTGTTTGTGATGTGGCTTTTCTAATGCTCTTCACCCTCATTATAAGGCTTACTTAGCTAAAAGTAACACTTCAGCTATAAGGTCACTTCTAGGATACTTTGTTTCATACTATACAGAAGTTACCAACAAATGAAAAAGAAAATGAAATAGAAATATTCTTTATCACATTTAAAATGCTCATGCCTAAAAAAAGGTGTTATAAAGAGGGTGCTCAGCATGTGTTTGATACCTTTCTTCATTGTTGTTCACATTCACAAATGTTTTCCTACCATCATGTAACGTATTTTTGCAGTAATTTATTATTGGATGTACAGTTACCACAAATATCATCTGACAGATCAGGTGTCTTACTTGCTGAGTTTGAATATAGTAAAAGTTGATTATAAGACACTGAACTAAGAAGAGAGAGTTTAATTTCTTTTGAACATCAAGTGCTACAGCTTATGGTGATGGCAGATTTTGAAACACTGATTTTTTTTAAACATTAGAATTTTCATGCGTTTTCTGATTAATCAGTTGCTCTTGTTTGTCCTAGTTTCTTTTGGGTAAAAATATTGAAAAAATTACTACCAAATGCCATTGAGACTTATCAATTAATTTACTACTATTAGTGGCATATTCTGCAACTATAATTTGTCTGGAAGGCAGTAATGGAAATAGGAAGTGGTTTCCCAGCAACATTTATGGTGCTCGTGATAAATGTACTGGCACTTTCCTGTTATGTCAGAAAAGTGTAGGCTGCCAGTTTATGTATGTTTAGTGATATTTACTGATCCAAATAAACAGGTAATTGGATGCATTTGGTCATATATAATTCATAATTTTTTGGTATTTCAAGACAATATTGACTTGCTATCTCACGTGCATCAAGAATGGTTGACTGTTGACATAATGTGGCGATCAAGGTACAACAATGTTGCAGTAAAGTTACAGTTTAGAGGTGCCCTTGTTATTCCTAAGCAGAATGAGTCACAGTTAAAACTTACTTTATTTATCTTTAAGTCATGTTGTGCCATCTAATTTCACGCCCCCAGATACCTTTGAAGGAGCCTTTCTAGCACTGCCATTTTTTAGAAAATACTTGTGTTCCTCTAAGTCTGTATGGAGGGCAGTGTCTCCTTTCCCTTCTAAATCATTGGCTCATGATTTGGTGAAGGTAATGGCTCTTCCTCAGTACTCAGTGAGGAGCTGCCTGGCTTAGGTAGGTGTTGGAATGGCACAGGCCTTGATTACACCTTCATTTTGTTGATCACTGAATGTCTTGACTCCTGCCTTACAAATCATCACCTTGTACTACCAGTAGTTCTAGAACCTCTTTTGAAGGGAAAGATCATCTCCTAACAACTACAGAATGCTAATGGAAAATGAAACCATATCTTTGATTTTTTAATACATTCTTCATGTTGTAAAGTTGCATTAATGTAATACATTCTTTAAATGTAATATTTCTTTAACATTAGGAAGCATCACTAGTATCCTACAGATCTAGGCTCAGTCAAATGTGCCATAATATTAAAGACTTCATCTCTGTAAAATCTTCAAGAGTGAGCATTTAATTTATATATATTCTGAATTTCCTTGCAAGCATTTTAACAGACACCACATTATTGCATATTTTTAAAGTATTTTCAACTTAAATGTATACTGGAATAGTAATAGATTTATTTTAATCTCATTGATCAGTCTTATCTTTATAGTATACCTTGGTTAAATGCTTAATAGTTGCTAGTATGTGATGCTGTTTGTCACATGTTTTGTCCCTGGAAGATTATTTCCAAGTGGTACTGACGTGCAGAACTACTCAACCATAGAATCATAGAAAGGTTTGGTTTGGAAGGGACCTCAAAGATCATCTTGTTCCAACCACTTGCCATGGCCAGGGACACCTTCCACTGGACCAGGCTGCTCAGAGCCCCAAACAACCTGGCCTTGAATCTGCCAGGGATGGGGCATCCACAGCTGCTCTGGGCAACCTGTGCCAGTGCCTCAGCACCCTCACAGCAAAGAATCTCTGCGTAACATCCAATCTAAATCTGTCTTCTTTCAGTTCAGAAATGTTCCCCTTTGTCCTATCACCATCTGCCCGTGTACAAGAGTACTCAGTTTGCTTCTGCTGAGCTTTATCTGTGAGTTGGCATCTGTCAGCCAGTAAAGCATATTGGTCACTTTCTTTAACATGCCCTGTACAAGATTTCACTCAAGGTGCTGGAGATCACAAACCCAGTCTCTGTGCTTCACTCAGTACCTTTTCCTGTCATGATGTAGAGCAGGAGCAGCAAACAGTAGCTGTAGAAAGGGTTAGTGAAAGGTATAAGCAAGTGTAGCTTGCTGTGTTAGTGCTGCTGTTACCTGCTGCCGCCTCTCCTTTGAAATCTTACAATTCCAGACAGTATTAGTGCTTATGAGAGCTCTGTGCTTGATGCCACTTGGTACATAAAAGATCTGCATTATCAGCAGTGATCTGATAATGGAAGTAAACCTGAACAGAGTTTTCTTGGAAGCCTCTTTCTGAAGGGAACAGGAAGTTTGTTTGTCATTTTGCATCTCTGGACTTCGGAGATTCCTACCAAAGGATCATTTGTGAAGGTGCTTTACTTCCCTCATTGCTAGAAATTCTAATGTTGTGTGTGTGCCCTGAGCAACAGCCTTAAAAATTGCTCAGGGTCAAAAGTGAAGATGACATATATGTCTTCTGAGTTGCTTGGTGTTTCTCTGGAAAGGGTTGCCCAAATCATTAGAAGCATGGTAGATCTTCAAAATGCTGTGAATGTTAAAGCCAAGATTCTGCTCCTGGCACTCATATTTTATTTGCTTCTTCTAAGGATAAAGTCTTTACTCTTTAAATGTCTTTATTGTTATGTGGACTAAAACAATTTTAGATAACAACAATGACCCAAATGCTGTTTTCAACAAGTAAACTTAATTACTTCTAGACTTGAAAAATATCTGTATATTCTAGCTCTACTGTGATAATAAAGTAAATAAATTGCAAAAACTACACTTCTAAGAGTGATTGTAGTAGATTTTGAGCTATGATTAACAAATATTTGTATATGGCTGATCAGTCCATCATCATCAAATTCTGCTATTTTGTGTAATGTTGGCTGTGTGTGTGTTTTTTTCTTACAACAGAAGGCTCAGCCCTTTATTCAGAATACTGAAATTCAAAAGTAGTTTAATGAATTTGTGTGTTAAAATTTTGTAAGTTAAAAGTACCCATTATCACCTAGGATTTTTTACATCAGTAATTCTTAAAGCAATTCTTTTCTTGTGCTTATAGTAAAATGTATTTTTTATAAATAAAAATGTCAATCCTTAAGTGATATTTTAAAAATACATTTTTAGGCATTAGTCACTTTTGTAACTGGTCATTGCATGTAAATAATTTCCCGTTTCTTTCTGTTTTCAAATGAACTGTGCAGTGGTCGGTGAAGATGGTAAGCCCGTGTGCTGATCTGTCTGCTGTACTTCTGCTAAGATAGCATGAAAATAATCTTCTGAAAGTGTTTCCATATCATAACTGCTTTAAGTCAGGTGCTGAAATACATCTTCAGATTTTCCACTCATGCACAGTCTTCTTAATCATCCATGCTTAATGTAAGGCAATTAGACTTGTGATCTGGCTGCAACTAAATCTGCAATTTTGGAATTCTAGAGTTGACCAATATTCAGAAGTTGATCAAGATGGAAATACTTGGTGATTTTTCTTTGTCAGGAAAATTGTTTAAGCAGCATAAAATACGTAAATGAAAAGATTATAAAATTTGTGTAAAGAAGAAATAGTGAATACTGCACTCCTTTGAGTTTGGATGAAAAATTTGCAGGGGAGAACCTTTATGCTTAGAAATATAGGAAGCTGTTACATTAAATAAAACCACACCATCAAATATTGTATTGCAGAGTAAATCAGTAGAAATCCACAAAAGTGCTTCTGTTCTTCTGATTCATCTTTTAGGATACTCTGGTTTAAACTAACCTGTAAGGAAGAATGATAGAGAGGACATGATTGTATTTTTGTTTCTTTGTAGTGTATTCCACTTAACAGTGTTTTTCTTGGAAGACTTTCTGAAGGGAACAGGAAGTTTGTTTATGTCATTTTGCATCTCTGGACTTTGAGACTATGTACAGTGTGTATTCTTATTCCTCCAGAAAGAAACACTTGTTTTATTTTGGAAACATCATATCTTAGTTTCCCTTCTTTTATCTTGTATTCCCTTCTTAAAAAGCAATGAGATCGATTTTACAAGTGCAGAGAAGTTAAGGGGGTGAGAAGATTTTAAGGGGGGGGTGTTTGAAACTTGGCACCTGAGCCTAAGGCTTGTGTCAAAATCTCCAAGTCAAGTTTCTGTAAGCTTTGTTCTTGACAAAAGAAATGCTGGCCAGTTTGGTTTGCCTCCATGGAGGGTTACTGGAATGGCAAGTGGGTTTCTTGGGTTAAAACCAACTTCCTTAGGCAAATGGGATCACAAAACCCAAAAAAACTCACAAAGCCAAACCTTTGGTGATTAAACCGTACTATATTTCCTTCTTAACGCTGTCAAGTGTCTGTCACCATGAGGGGAAGAGTTTTCTCAACAAACTTGCAAGATACATCAAAATCTCTTCCCACGCATTTCATACCCAGGCCCTTCTATCCTGCTTATTGTAATCTTGGCCAAGTTTGCAATCAAGTTTGCAGGTTTGGGTTAATAACAATAGGTGGTCTTAAATTGGCTGGTTTATGATTTCTTTTAAAGTTTGGGAAGTAAGAGGGTTTTTTCCCTTGCTGAAGGTTTTTGGTTGTTGGTTTTTTGGTGTTGTTTTTTTTTTTTTTTTTTGTAAAACAAGGTGACTTGGAATATTTGAGCACGTTTTGAGTCAAATAAACAAATTTAAGTAAGAGTTTTGATATTACAAAGGTTTTTTCTGTACTGTGTGAAGCAGTTTTATTTGAGGTAAAATCCATCAGAACTTTTAAAGTTTTAATATGTTTTCTAGGATTGCTAAAGTTCTGGAAGAGAACTATAATAGGGCTTTCGAGTGAAGATCCAAAATACAGTGGTTTTCTTTTGATACCATCCAAAGGACCACAGAACACACTCCAGAGAAAGAAACAATTTATATACATGTATATAATTACTATATACGCATCTTAGACTTTTGTTCTGACTCAAATTATTTTGTCCTTTCTAAATCTTTAAGTGCAGTGGATGTAAGAGGAGGTAGATGACTTCAGAAAAATAAAGTCTAGAAATTTTGAATTACCTCTGTGAGCCAACTGCTAGAGAAGGCAGAAAGCCCCTGACTGTGTGACTGCACTCTGGCAGCAAGAACATGCATTTATTCTGTGCGGTCTTCTGTAGAGCTGTCTGTCGAGTAGAGTTTTTAAGAAGGTCCATCTGCTTCCAGTGAGCACTGTCCATGTGTGGGTATGTCAGTTCAGCTGCCCAGACCTCTGCATGTAGTAGCTTGTTTCATAGTATTTCTGCTTGCAGGGCCCTGCACTGGAAGATTTCAGCCATCTCCCTCCAGAACAAAGACGCAAGAAACTGCAGCAGAGAATCGATGAACTTAACAGAGAGCTACAGAAGGAAACAGACCAAAAGTGAGTGCGTTTTTTTTTGGAGGTTCTGTCATGGTTCTCTCTGGTTTTTTTGACGTCCTCTACCTAAGCCAACAGTGTTCAAAAGCTAGCAGACAATATGCTAGGCCAGGCTATTAAGAGACCTCTTTAAGTTCAGTTTGTTGTATGTAGGTTCTGTTAATACTGCTTCCTTCTGCTTTACTGTAATACTCACTTTGATTCTAATACTGCATAGAGAGCACTGGCTCTAAAATCGTGCCTTTCGAAAATGTGTGGGTCTGTTGAGGAAGATAGCTGCAACTTCATGCTTACAGAACATCAGTAATATTTAGGAAATTGTCTATAGCAAACAGTATGGGAAACACTCCTGGGACTGGATAGGTAAGAGTCAACAGCTGGAGTCCTTGTGTGCCTGTGCACAATGCACGAAAGAAGGCAGAGGGCTAAGATGACAGAATGGGAGAAGGATTTAGGCATGGTGTGAAGACCTTGTTGCTGTGCTTGGTATCTAATCACAGTTCAGGATCTCATACACGTTATTTTAGCTTTAATGAATCAGTACTGGTATATTAATTGTTGTCATGTTTTGTATGTTTTTAGAGATGCCCTCATCAAGATGAAGGATGTTTATGAAAAAAATCCCCAGATGGGTGATCCAAGCAGTTTGCAACCAAAATTAACTGAGACTATGAGCAATATGGACCGTCTTCGGATGGAAATACACAAGAATGAGGTTAGATTTGAAGACAGTTTCTTAGAAAAAGTAAATGATTGGTACAATTGTTCTTTGCCTTACAGATTTTCAATTTAGCACCCAGAAAAACTACTTGATATAAGAGTAGAGCTCCTGATACAATTTTTGTGGCGTGCTGTATTTTCAAGTATGTTCATCTAGCTAGAATAAGGATGTACATTATTAAAGATGTAAACTGTTCAGAAGAGTGTATTATTATTCACTTATTCTGAAATTCACATGTAATTGAAGATTTTTTCCTTACACTAGTATGGGGCGTGGGTTAAGTAAGCGTAAAGGATAGGTTCATGCTTTGTGTGAAGTAATTATGGGACGTCTGGTGGCACTCTCTGTGTGGCTGTGAACTGCCTGCAGTTCACTGCATTTGTTAAATATGCTGGTTTAGAATCCATTTTTCTTTGACACTAATATTTGCCTTTTTCCCCCCAAGGCCTGGCTCTCTGAAGTTGAAGGTAAAGTAGCAGCCAGGAGCGACAGGCGGCACAGCAGCGACATCAACCACCTTGTCACCCAGGGCCGAGAGAGGTCACTATTCTGTCTCTACTGCTTTAGATCCTGCACTAGAGCCTGTACAGCTCTCTGACGATTACACGAGTGATGGGTGTTACTTATCCTCCCAAAGCCTATGTCCTTCTAAAGGAAAATCTTAACTGGCCCTGACTTCTAGAGGTCACTTCATGCCATTCTGGTAACATATAAAAATAGTCTAATTGAAACACCTGCTCATTAAATAGCAGTGCATTTTAAACAGATCTTCTTCCGTTGCATAAGGCTCACTAGTTTTCCATGTTCTGTGGAGACAGGTACGTCAAATCTGTTTCTTTTTCTAGCAGAATTCAGTCTAAACTTTTGCTAGATGAGTTTTTTCAGTAGATCACCTCTGACAGTAACATAAAAGCTGCTAACAGGAATTCCAAAACAATATGCATGACCTGCCCGTTCTGTGATGCATAGATGTTGTGAGTTTTAGAGCCAAGAACTCCTCAGTGTCCTCATGCTGCACTCATTGCATTATAGCCCTGAAGGGAGTTACACGGATGATGCCAACCAGGAAGTTCGTGGCCCACCACAGCAACATGCTCATCCCAATGAGTTTGATGATGAGTTTGAAGATGATGATCCATTACCAGCTATAGGACATTGCAAGGCAATTTATCCGTTTGATGGTAAGGTTAACAGCATGCACTGAGATTCTCTGACTGTAAGGCATGGATGATTTGTTATAAAGACGACGGGTAAAATGATTTAAAGCAAATTACCTGTATGAGTAACTAATTGCTTAAAAGATGGGTGAAGATAGGTTATAAATTACTTTAATTCATGAGCAGTACTTGTGCTGTTTTAAGGTAAATATTAGCACAGCTATTGGAAAATGTTCAGATTTACAAAATGGAACGGAGTTTTTTCTAAGTCTGTTTGGCATATGTTTTCATATTTTTCATTCTTCCTGTTTATATATCATTTGGAAACTATGCCTTGGGAAAAAGATGACTTGAAATTCTGTCTGGACAGTGAGTCTTCTTTGCCTCTTGTTCTTCCCAGGTCATAATGAAGGCACTCTAGCAATGAAAGAAGGGGAAATTTTGTACATTATTGAGGAGGACAAAGGAGATGGGTGGACAAGAGCTCGAAGACATAATGGAGAGGAAGGCTATGTGCCAACATCATATATAGATGTAACGCTAGAGAAAAACAGCAAAGGTGCAGTAACCTATATCTAACAGTAAAACTGGCAGCTCTCAGTTGTACATTCCCCAGGGAAGATAGTGGAAAAAATTGTAAGTTATACAGGCTCATGGAAAGAATTACAGAATCAGAAGTCAGCAATGATCTTTTGCTTGCGTGGGGAGTTAGCTGTAGTTCTTTTCAGAGATGACCACATTGAATTATGCATCTTACACTGGTCTGTAATTTTGACCAATGTGTTCTGTTTTACAAAGCACTAAATCCACTTCAGCTATTGAACCGAAAAAGACCAGGATTCCTGCTTGTTCTGTGGAATATTTAGTTTTTATAGAGAACTGAAAAAATACTTAAGTTTTAAAGATCTCTAAGATTTACCGTTCCCACTTTTATGACTTAAGCTATATTCTTAAAAGTCATCTTTTTTCTCTAATAACTAACTGAACTCAGTTACTGAAAATTATTAATTTCCTTCCTCAGCAAATACTTGGCAGCTTTCACTTCTGAAACAGGAAAATGTTTTCTGATTCTGAAAGTTCAACAAAAATACTCAGGAAAAAACATGATTAAGGACAGAAAGTCCACTGACCTATCTCCTTCCTTTTCAGTACTTGTAATGTAGAATGTTCTGTATTGGACACAAGGTCATTGTTTTAACTCTAGATACCTAGAACAAACAAAAAAAGATCACAAGTAATGCTTGATGTCTTACTGAAAACTCTCAGCTCCTCATAAGGGAATGATTTTATATTCTTAATCTGTGCCTGTAAACTTAAGTCTTCGCATTGTACTGTGTTTAGTCTGAAGACAGTGTCTTAAATGTACAGTAGTTCTCCTCATTGTTAAATCACTGAGGATTGGAAACTGCATTGCACAACTTGATTACTGGGGAAAAAAAAAAGCTAATTTTGTATTTCTAATGAGAGTTTGTGGAATTAAGTACAAGCCTAATGTATAGCTACTGAAAAAGGCCTGTTATAACTGAGCACGCTTCTCTGTCTTCTAAAGGCCTTCAGTAACTTTGTTCTTTTCTTTTTCCTCTTGGACTGCAGGTTCCTGAAGCGGGTTTCTGAGAAAATGGGCGAGATCTTGAAGGAGGTTACATGCAGCTGCTGGGGGGGTGGGGGTGGGGAGGGGAGGGGTACTAGACTGGGAGGCCCAAGGGAAAAGCTAGTTGCATGAATGCATGCAGACATACATTTAGTAGTCACTAACATCTTAGCATCTCCATATATAGGTAAGGATGTATTACAAAGTCTTCAATTTGTGCAGGAAAATAGAGTTCCATTACCAGAGTAAAAAGGCTACTGCTCCTGAAATTGCTTTATTTTCATTGTCCTAGGTTGTCCCAGGTGCACAAACTATATTTTAGCTTGTGCCACATTTTGATTTTCTCAGTTATGCTCTTTTCCAACTCACTTTAATTGGCAGTCATTTAGAGCCCTGTGTCAGTTATCAGTCTGCCTGTGCCACCTCCATGCTCGCCGTTAACCTCCTCCTGCATGCCTAGGACAGTCAGGCATGTTCTCTGTAACACTTCGGCATCGCAGCTCGTCTTATTTTGTAACAAATCATTTTCTTTAAATATCTTCAGCACTAGAGTTTCATCCCAGTATCCATGTGTGCTGCTATAACAATACCACTGCAACCATCATTACATTCCAGATGTTTGGCACAACTGATAAGCAACTGTATGGTATTTTGTTAATTTGGGGAAATAATGCATCTCAGCTCTAGCCTACAATGCAATCAAGAGAAACTCCTAGAACTGTGGTCCATCTTCAGCCCTTCAGTAACCTGTTGTGAGCACTGACAGCCTGGAGCACAACCAGAGGATTCACAACTGCAAGCTAATGACTGTTTTCAGAAGTCAACCACTTGCCATTCAACTGCTGCCTTAAACTAGAGTGCCTAAATCTGTTGTTTGCCAACACTACCACTTACAGTATCCCACAAAGGGCTTTGTGTCTCAGCTCTTTTCACAGTGCTGCAGCTGCTGAGGTAGCCACGGTAGGTGTTTTCTAGAGCTCTACTTTACTGGATACATGGTGCATCCATGAATTTTATACATTGAAACGTGTATCTCTTCATTTGACTTCAATATTTTTTTAAAAGATTTTTATGGAAACTGTCTTTTAGTTTTTCACGATGACGTTCCAATTTCAATTACTGCAGTGCTAGTCCATTTCCAGGTGATGCTTCATTGTATGGACCAGGTGACATTTGAGTGATACTTCGTAATGATCTTTGTGCACTTTTACTTGTAAACAATTGAAATTTGGATATGTTTATACGTGTAAATATAGTTGTCTGCAGTGCCCCTATTGCTTATGTTGTCTTGCCTCCCATTTGTGGTTCTATTAATAAATACATCATATCTGATTGATTAGGGTGATAAGAATTAGACTAGAGATGTTGGGGGGAGGGATACTTACATCAACACAAGCTTGTCAACCCAGCCACCTGCTGTTTGGCAGTGTATTATGGAATAATAATTAAAACATCCTGTTTTTCTGGGGTCTTAAGCAATATGTGGATGCAGCAGTGCTGGATTCTTTTTCATTTCAGTGTTATTAGGAACTGTACTACCAGTAAAACTGAATTTGAGTGACTTGTGTAGAGGTTTATTCCTTTTGTTATGTATACCACTATTACACAGCTTGTCCTAGTGTACTTTGGGGCCTATTAAACTCTAAAGTTTAGATTTTTGGAGCTTGTATACAGGGTTATTTATATAATAATGTGACATTACTCAATACTGACAAAACTACTTAGGTAGTTTTTTTGGGTTTGGGGTTTTTTGGGGGGTTTGTTGGGATTGGGGTAGTTTTTTTCTTTTTTTCCCCATCTTTTTTTTAAATCTAGTGCTTTTTTATTTTGGAGAAAAACTCAGTGATCCTTGTGGGTCCCTTCCAACCCAGGCTATTCTCTAATTCTATAATTCTGTGAAGAGGAAGAAATGTGATCTGTGTATTTTCTGGTTAAGGGCCTGTGGTCTGCCTGGCTAACAGCCTCAGAGGTCAGTAATAACACTTTCTGGTAAAAGACTAAATGTTCTTTTCACACTACTGTTTGTTTTTCTGAATCCGGGATTTGCTTCCTTTGGAGGCTGGTTGCTTTCAAGAGGGATAGTGCAACTTGTATGAGGGTTATTAAACATAGGAAAAAGCATTTGTACTTGCACAGCTTATAAATCATTTATTCTAAAATTCTGAACGTGAGTTGTCTTAAAGAATCAGACATTTTCCAGTAATTTTTTAATCCTTTTTTGTGCACATGTTGATTTCCTAAATGTTAAATGCTTTGTTTAAAAATAGTGTTCTCTGTTGAGAATATTTTCATGGAATAAAAAAATCTTTTCATGGTCTAAGTAATTAGCTTCCCCATTTGTCTTCTGTTAAGATTGTCAGGCCAACTTTCAGTGTGAGGTCAGTAAACTCTTGTTCTGGTGGAAGAACCTGCTGTGATTGTAGATAGGAGGAACAGGTTCTGGTGTTGGTTCTGTTGTTCTCCTACTCCAATACTTTCAGTGCTCTAAGTAACATCTCACCCTAGAAACAGGCTTACTGACAACAAGCACATGCAGGTTTGACTGTAGTTCGTAAATATTTGTACAAGGTCTGAGGATAACTCTTATTCACTAATTCTGTATATGACAAAGTGGGATTTGCTGCTAAGACTCTTTGTATAATAAACTGTGCATGCTGATTTCCTATAAAAAGTGGTAACACCTTATGCTTTGCCTTCATCCAAGGAAAAAGAAGAAGTACTTACCAAAGTGATTCACCTCAGTAAATCAGGCAGGTTTAATACATACACCCACTTTTATTCATGTCTGAAAGTATTTTAATTATCTGGATTGTTTGTTCTTGCCATTTCATCATTCATTCTTGCCAGAGTAGCTGTTGTGCAGGCTCCAGCAAAAGCTGAAGTACTACAGATGCTGTCTTAAAAAAAGTGGGGAAGTTGTCCCAATACATACACAGACTAATTTTCTAGTTTCATAGGCACAGTGATGTTTGAGCCTTCTGGTTACAGATAAAGGATCATTTCTGCAACTTGTAGTGTTTCTGTGATTTGTAAATAGGCAAATTATTTTGCATAAAGATACACTTCACAATTCTAGCTAGACTGTTTTTTATATTCATTAAAGGAATATTAAACAACAAATTTTCTGCCATGTCAGATAATTAAGCTATCATTTTATTGACACTATTTGCTTCATCTTAATATTAAGGCGCCAGTGCCCTTACTCCTTGGCATCATTGAAACATTGCAACTTTGGGGAAATAAAGGGATAACCTAACCGTTTAAAGGGATCAGTAAATGACTTGGTGACACATTCAATAAATAATTTGTTTAGAATTCAGTAGTTTTAAAACAAGGGTGCATTGTGCAGTTAAAAGTTCTAGACATCTTGTGAAATGCAAGAAGTTTGTGCAGTATCAAATTGCCAGAAGACTGCTAAGATTATTTCAAGTATATCACTTAAATAGTGTTTCCAGAGTCTTATAGACTTAATTGTTCCACCAGCTTCACTGGAGGAGGTTCCAGTTTTCGGGAAAGTGCAGTTAAGATCCGGTTGAATTTCTCGTATCTCTCGCTTTGATTAACTTGTGCTCCTTTGCTGCCCCAGAGCAATCGCATTTGAAATTCTGTCTTGAAGATTTCACTCAGCTCTTCATCTGGCTGGAAACCTAGTAAGTAAAAAGAATCCCACAGTATCACCACCAGGCAATTTTTTTTGTTCTGTAGAAATGGCTTTTCAACTGTCTTCTCCAAATAAGCTGTAGTGCACTGGGTTCTGTTTGCACAATGATTTTAACAAGCTTGTAAAACAGTGAAAATCCTTTCCAGCTTTCACGTTTTGGTAACACAGATGGCTCTAAGTACACTGGGGTAGGCTAGCCTTGCTCAGTTCTAATGTACAGAATTATCATTATAGACAGACCCTAAATATAATTACTGACATATAGATGCTGCCTGCAGAAATTACTATATTTCTCCCCACTCCCTTAACTTTTCCACTGCAAGGTAAAAAATAAAGTCCCATTGTTAACATGTTACTGCTTTCTGGCAGTAAGTGGTCACAATCTCAGTGCTGCAACTTGCACTGTTGTAAAGAACCGTAGTGATATTTTAGTTGTAATAATCAGAATAGCAATTTTATATTGTCAGAAGACAGGAAGTTATCCTCAGTCTGTACTGTACTTCTGTTCAGTTGCCAGAAGGGTCAGCATATTGAGTCATGAGGACTTTGAATATGTTGAGCCGTGGTGATGAGTCACTTACTGTCTGATTTTAAACAATATTAATGTTGTCCTCAGACAGAGTTTCCTGCAGGACATTTGCTACTCTGCCAGCTCCTGCCAAAGAGGAGAAGAATTTCTCTCTCTGACACCCAGGGACACGTGGGCAGGCGCACAGCCCCAGCTGGGGTGGCAGTGCAGCAGTCTCTCCTACCTTGCAGCAGCCGCTCTGCCGTCAGGCGAAACGTCTCGGCGTGCTGGGCCATCAGGCGAGCTGTGCCCAGGTGCCTGAGCATTATTTCACCATTTTGGTCACTGCTTTCCCACAGCTCCATGCCTTCAAAAGCAACAGCCTGGCGCTCCATCAACATAACAAGAGGCATCAGCAGTGGCACTGTTATGTTGTTCTGTGGAGCACTTAGAGTTTCTGGAATAGAATAACGATCGTATCTCTCGTATCACCAGACATTACTGTTAATTGAAGAAAGTATTGTAACTGCAGTGTTCTTTTTTTTAAGTTGGAAACTACTATTTGTCTTCCATCTTTCAAATGGAGGACACACAGCAGTCAAACACCTTAAACACCACCCATCCTACCAGTTTCCAGTGAACTGGCTGGGGAAGAAGACCAACAGAAATCGGTGTTGGAAAGCTGCATTTGCTACAGGGGCAAGCTCTGCTGAATTACTGGACAGTGGAACAGAGATTCTAAATACAGATATTTTAAACATTTTCAAAGTTGGCCATTCCAGTAAAAATATCCATGAGGCTAAAAAGTTTTCACTTTTTACCTATTCTCTTGGAGAAATGTTCTGAGAAATTATTTTCTCTGCCTTGCATCGCTTTAGAAACTAGAGCTGCAGTGAATCTGGCACAGGGACACCTAATGTGACCAGAATTACCTAACCCATTCTTTTTAGTTGAGGATTCATGCTCTGATCTAATAGACACAGCAAATAAGAAGCAAAATTTGCCACAGTTAATTCTCCTGTGAGGAGAGAGGGGTTTTTTTCCCATGTTTTTGTGGCAAGATGATGCAATGTGTTAGTTTCTGCTTGACACAGAGGAAGTAGGGATGTGGGAAGAATGTTACAGTCTGCAGGGATACAGGCAGACAAACACGTACTGATGTTTGGCTGGCAGACTGTTTGCTTCCATTCATAATCATATGGCATTATACAAGTTTACATAATCATTTTAACATACAATGCACAGCTATGGAAAGAGCAGCTGCCTCATCTCTCCACACAGGAAATCAGTAGAGGGGGGGTTAAAATGCCAAATAGAAACCAGTGTCACTCATACTCACTAGTCCACTCATCTTGTCCTTCATGCAAAGCTTTGCAAGATGGTTTCAGCTGTTTTTCATACATAATGGCAGTCTGGGTATAACAATGTCTTAGAGCCGTCCAGGTTTGTTCTAATCTGCTGACCTGTTCATGCAAAATAGAGAATACCCATTATTATCCACAGCAGGAAAAGTACCCTGCTAGTCAGAGAGTTGTAGAATAGTCATGAACACTATTTTGATGTTCTCTCAAGTCTTGAATTAAATTAAATAAGCCATCAAACAACTCCACATTTTGGAACATAAGGAGGAACAGATTTTACCTGTGGCATTTCCAGTGCTTTCATAATGGCAGAAAATCCATATAAATCCCCTAGTGACTCCTTCAACTCCACAGCAACTTGGATGATCCTGTTTAATGTTGCTGCTCGATCTTCTACACTTCCTGTGCAACCCAAGATATCAACAGCTATTCCTATTGCCATGGTATTGTGCCTGTAAGTGAAACAATTCATGTGACCAGTTACAAATTACTAAATTTACATGTGTTCAAAGATCTGTTCAAAGGTGTATTTTTATCTTTGCATGCCCAGCAAACTTAGTCTTACCAACATCTTTTCACCAAAACCAATAATGACAAATGGAATAAATACATACAGGCTTTAAATTAAAGTTTTAATAAATTCTGAGATACTACTAACTATTCAAAATTCTGCTCAAGCAATGAATGAATTAACACTTCTGGGAAAATNTTTTACCTGTGGCATTTCCAGTGCTTTCATAATGGCAGAAAATCCATATAAATCCCCTAGTGACTCCTTCAACTCCACAGCAACTTGGATGATCCTGTTTAATGTTGCTGCTCGATCTTCTACACTTCCTGTGCAACCCAAGATATCAACAGCTATTCCTATTGCCATGGTATTGTGCCTGTAAGTGAAACAATTCATGTGACCAGTTACAAATTATTAAATTTACATGTGTTCAAAGATCTGTTCAAAGGTGTATTTTTATCTTTGCATGCCCAGCAAACTTAGTCTTACCAACATCTTTTCACCAAAACCAATAATGACAAATGGAATAAATACATACAGGCTTTAAATTAATGTTTTAATAAATTCTGAGATACTACTAACTATTCAAAATTCTGCTCAAGCAATGAATGAATTAACACTTCTGGGAAAATTGCCCCAATTCCCTTTGTCCTCCACATTCAAACCCTGTGACCCCCTCCAATACCTCAGCAATCAAACTACTGAAATATGAAGTAGAAAATGTAGATCAGAACATCCTAAGTGTTCCCCCTCAACTTGTGCAGAGGTTTTTCAGAAAGCTTTGCTGATAATTCTTTACTTTATTAGATCCTCTAGCCTCTTGCTACATGCAGAAGGATGCTCACCTTTCAGTCTCCTTCACACACACTTACCTGCTCAGATAGATTATAGGTCCCCTGCATTTCAGTTTACTTGAGCTTGTAAAGGAGAGCTGATGGCATTCAGCTGTTCCAAGAACCCTGCTTTCAATACCTTTCCCCTTTCCCTGTACTACATGTGACAGTTGCCTTACAACCTTAAGGAATCCCTTCCTATTCAAAATGAATTTACCATCTCAGTAAATAATCTGTACGTGTGAATTCAGGGAACATGCAGGAGAGCATTGTTGAAGGAAATGAGGACAGTGCAGCCATGCTTTGAGTGTCTGGCTGTCTGCCCTGGCAATGAGGAAGAGGAACATTTACCTCTCAATCAGGTCAAGGCGCAGCTGATGTCCGTAAGGCAAGGTGACCAATTCAACACCGGAGTTCCCTCCCATATTCCTCCTCATCTCTTCAGAAACTTCTACTATCCTTGCCACCTGTCAAGTGCAAAAAACTGTGCATGAATTTTGAAACTAACATTTTTCAAAAAAACCCAAACCTCTAGCCACAGAGAAGTCCTCCAGGTGAGTCCATGGCATACAGAGCTAAGTGCACAGCATGCAACATCGTAATACAGGCATCAGAGAAAACTTTAACCTATGCACGTTCAGTGCATACACAAAAAAAGCCAAGGAAGTATGTTTTTAAAATGATACAGCTACCAGAAAACACAAAAGGTGCGACCAAAATGCTTTATCAAACTCCATCCTCTGCTTCCAGAAAGAGATTACTATGCAGGTTCCAGGAAACGTAATGCGCTCTCAGCCTGATCCTTGTCAGAGAGGCACTGCTCTTTGCCTTAAGGACGTACACGCTTTTGTCTTTCTCCTTTCTGAAAAAACTACTGCTCAGAACGTGTTTGGTTACACCACAGTCCTAAAGATGAATTCGGTTCATAAAAGTTGACGAAGATGAATTAGAAAAAGGACTAAGGAGGACACAATGTTGAGTGCCTAATGAAGTCGGTATGTGAAAGCTGACACCCTCATCAATTTGTCTTTGCCTTCTAAACAGATTGTATTAGCTACTGGTTATCTCAATAACAATTGCAATTGCTAATAATAAAAAAAACCACATTAATATGATGGTGTAAGATTATCTGCTGCTTTAAGGCCTATATGTTGACATATTTACAAACCAATCTCCCTGCAATTTTCTGATACACCCATTAGCAGGCTTTTTTGGCTATGAAACGATGAAAGCAATCTGGGCTGCACAACAAGCCTCAGCAGTACAGAAGAGCACTGCAGAAAAACCTGTTTCACTTCTAGAGAAGGAGGAGTAATATGAAGCCCCTGGAGATACTGACTGCTATTCCATCACAGGTATGCAAGTGGTACTCTCCTCATCATTTACCATATGAGTGATTCTTTATTCAAAATGTCATCATTTAAAAGGCAAACTGAGCTACTGACGACACACAGGACATAGGAACTTTAGCCTGGGATCTCAGTACAAAGCATTCATTCTAGCCCAATTCAGAGGCCAATCTCATTGCATCATGCAGTTCTTATCAGTGCAGTCTATGCAACAAGTTGCCAGTAAATGACAGGCATTGGCTCAGCACTTGGAGATGAACATCAAATAGACTTCTCTACCTGTCCCAGCTAGTTACTGTTCCTGGTCCAAAATCCAAAAATCTGTTTCTGCAAAGCCCTCCAATGACTCTTAATTCCAGCAGGCTAGTTGGTGCCTTAGCTCCATTGCAGTTTACAGTGTTTCAAATAAGGAGTCTGATAATGAGCTAATCAAATAATACATACATACATATATAAACTCACTAGTTCTCTAAGGCATGCATATCCTATGCTTCCAAGCAACATACTCTTTAACAATATATTAAACATAATTTAGTTACTAAGTTCAAGGAAGGAAGGAAAAAGTGAATTCTGGAACTAATGTTAGAGAATGCTGTTAACACTCTTGGAACCATAGTAAAGAAACCTCAATCTACCACTTCTGAGAAGAGTGAGCAGTTATGGAGCTGAGTTTTTCTGAGTCATCTTGTCTGCATGAAGCCTTACTCAACAGCAGCCAACAGTGCTACTGAGGAAAGAAAAAGCTGTGTTTGCTCCTGGCAGGCCCCCAGCAGCTGGCAGGACTCACACACTTCCCCCTCCTCAGACCTTCGGTGTCCCTCAGTGCAGCAGCACCAGCCGAGTGCTACTGATGTGCTGCTTCTGAATAATCACCACTCCCACGTCCTCTCCTGTCTGCAATGGCCTTGCCCACTAAGTAGCCACGTGTTGTGCCTCTCAAACTCTACTTAAAAAGACTAAAACCACCAAAGCCCAACAAAGTTTGGGGGGTTAGGTACCCACCACACCATCTGGTTCCTGCAGCTGCTCTGCAGCAGGTACATCACTCGGTCACGCCAGCAAAATCATGCAGATTTAACTGCAGTTACATTTCTTTCATTACATAAAGTCATCATCTCATTATGAGATGATTCTCCTGTCTTTCTGTTCCATTAGCTGATCTCCGAGCCCTGGCAGCTGACCAAAGTCTACAATGTGAAAAATAGTTCTTTGTGGTTTTTTACATCTTTCTAAGCAATTCCACGATCACAATTCTCTCACAGGAGAGAAGAGCACAAGTCCTGATAGCTATTTTCTCACACCACCTATCCAGCTGTAAGGGAGGAACTCAAAGATCAGAAGAGCAGCTGGTTTTAGAAGTTTGAATATATTTAGGTCCAATGAAGACTGTATATAATGGCCATGTGGCAGCCAGGTAATGTCGGCCTGCTCTTTGCCCTAAGGAGCTGTTTCCTGACGTGAGCAGTTCTCCCCACAGTGCTTTACAGCAGACTGCTCTTCCTCCAACACAGGAGAAAGGCTGAATGAATCATGGTTATGCAGCAACTGATAGGAGATTTAAAAAATGTAGGAACTCTGAGAATTTGAGTCTAAAGTCAAGCATGATGAGAGACCTTTAGTCCAAAGTTTGTGAACGTTCTTATTCTTCAAATGGAAAACAGACACACTAAAATTCCTGCAGGCAATACAAACATTAAATTAACTGCATATCTACCCATTATTCTTTTCAAATCGGTTCTTTAAAAAGTCTAAACTGGCACAATATAAAATAAAATGCATGATCTTTTTTTTACCTTGCAGTCCATTCTAAGAATATGCTGTGCGATAATCTTTGGGTTGTTGTTGGTGAAAAGCTCCTTAACTCTTCTTAACATGGATGTTTCCAATGGCTTGTTTTCAGGGGGAAGTAGTTTGGATTCAAAATCATTCGGTTTAAAACTAGACACTGTCTCATAAACAGGTGCAGAAAAGATGCTGTCTTCTTCAGCCATCTGAGTTGAAGCTTCTAAAGGATCTGCAGGGTTCATTGTAGGATCATCATCAAGGATCAAATAGCTTGTTTCAGAGTTCCTGAATGTTGCCCTCTCCTTTTGTGTCAGACGCTCCACATAGCTGTTCTTCTGACACAAGTGTTGTTTTGCTGCTGTAGGATGTCTGGCAGGGTTTAGCTCACAGTAGTGTCCTTCAGAGCTGTGGGAAGCCAAAGGAGAATCTGGGGGCTTCATCAGGGGTGCTTTGCTGGGTTTAGGTGGAGGCTTTGGACAGAGCTGACTGTCTGATCCTCTAAGAGCTTCCCCTAGCTGTGACTCTGAGGTGACTTTCTGAACAATTGTGGGGCTTAGAGATGGTTCACTGCCTGTTCTAAATGCGGGTGAGCTTGGACAGGAGTTTGCATCTGCTTCAGGTAATCGAGATGGATGTCTTGAACCTGCAAGGGAAAATGGTGTTTTAGAAGGCCAAAATACATACAATTCCTGTGCCAGGGTTCATCTCCTAATGCTATTTCCTAAGGATAATATTGTCACATCATGTCAATTATTTGCTGGCAAAATTGTGTATTTTGAGGTAGGACCTAGCCAGCAAATTCCATTCACTTGCTGATCCTCCCAAAATCCCAACTACATGGAACAGCTGCACCATAGTATTATTCTGTGGTAATGCTGACAATACTTCCAGTCCCTGCTGTATACATAGGCTATCCTGTCAGAGCTGGATGGCCTCCATGGCTTGGAATAGGAGGTTTCTTTGTAACCTGATCTAGGCTGTAAAAACAGAAACTTCCAGCTGCATCACATAAAAGATGAGTCATTTCTGAGAACGACAAGTTTGAGATGAAAGCAAAACTTTCTCAAAGTCGTGCCTGAACCTGAACTAAGGTATGGAAGGAATGAACTTCAGAAATGCTAATCTTTTTGTGAAACAGAGCTAGTTTGAAGAGCTGGATCCATATACTTCTGTATATTTATGCCTCATCCTGTATCCACTGCATATGCAAACCTTGGCATCCGATATGGGACTGAGTCCTGTGTCACATTCCCAATCTGCAACTCTTGGTGCATTTGCTGGTATCTACAGCAATGTGGCCAGTTGCATTGGAAGTCAATACTACTTTGTCCACATGGGAAGAGATGCATTACTGCAAGTTTCTATACACAAGTGTGTTAGTATGGAAACAATTGCTTAAACCTTTGAAGAATCTGACAAATAAAATGCCCCAATCAACAACTGATCCAAGTGTTGTCACACCCTGGATCCCTTGCTTAGGATGATAGTGGCCACGGAACCAGACTGCAGCGAAAGAAACGAAAAGCAAAAGGGATGGAGGGTAGAGAGATTGAGGGAGACGGAAGAACAGAACTGAGTACAAAAGCCATGGTACTGTTTTTCTCCTAGTGTGGAACATTACCTCATCTGCACAGTTCACCCTGAGAAAAAGTGGTTACCACAATTTCCATGAAGCACCACTTCGACTTAATAAAGTTTTATCAGAAATACGTGAGTGAAACAAGTCAGTTCTTGTCAAGCACAAGTGAGGAAAGGTAATACCATCAAAAAATGTATTAATGCCAACCACAGCTGTCATTTTTTTGGTGTGGAAGCCTGCTGAGTTGTGTGCTGAGGTTCTCAATGAGCCGATGCATTGTAAATAAAAATCCTGTTCCAGTGACTTGAAGAGAAGCAGTGTGTTAACACAGCTTACAGTGGCCATTAAATATAATGTATTTACAGTACTCAGAACATTCAGTAGTTTCACTTTGGTCTGAAGAATAACAGACCACCTGTACACACACTGATTCTAAGCATGAAACTTCTCATTACAAAACATACCTATTAGCAGGTAGCTCTCTGACTGGTGAGCCTTTAAAGGGAATCTTTTCTCCAGAACATGATCCAAACTAGCTGGCTGGCTACCACTTTTTTCTTTGTTTCTAGGGTAAACAAAAATGCAAACAAAAACATATCAATATATGCAGCACTAAAAACACATATCTAACTGCCAGAATATATCATAACCAGTGCAAGGATCTCTAGCTTTCCACTTGGGCAGCTTATGATAATAAAAAGTACTTCATTCACTCGTAAACTGCTGTTGTAGTGGTAGCGAAATGGGTTATACTGTGTGTCACCCTGCAGCATTTATGAAGGTATTTCCTTTCTAATGGAACACTAGATTTGGACACTGAAATTAGGATCCACTACCCCACACTTGGAGTTTTTATTTCAGGAGTCAGCTATGAAAAAACAGACTTCTCTGGAGCAGCAGCAAGACGTTATTTTAATCATTTGTTTTACATGGTCAAGATTTGCCAAATCACTGCAGTGCTGTTGTGCTTCCAGAGTCTACATTTGCTCTCACTTTGTGGATTTGCTGATCCTTTGCTAAAATCAGCAAACCCTCATGCCTAGTCTTCCATCTCAAATCAGAGTGAAAACTCACATCACCTCCACCAGGAGCTGACAGAATTACTCCATTTCATTCCATAAGGACAGCAAAATTAAGGTACCTCAAAAGATTTCCTCTGGGTATGCTCTGCTCCGGAGATTGCATGCTGGATATACCAAGACTCAGCCTTTTTGCAGTTTCTGTTTTTCCTTCAGGGGTCCTTGGCTCTTTTTGTTGGACTGGAGTTACACCATATTTTTCTTCTAGACACCTGAGAGGCACAGTCCTGTTGATAGGCTGAAAAATAATTGCTCCACTCTGCTTTGATACTGGTGTGCGATTCCCAACATAGTATCTAACTAAGCCAGGGATGGTGTCAAAACTTTCCAGTTCAAACTGATACTGAACACGACAGTAGGCTTCATTGAGTCTTAGAACTGTTTTGTTGATTTTAAAATGCTGAGGGGTATTTTTCCACTGACAGGTAAGAACAAAGTTCCCAGGACTGGAGAGAGAATCCCTAATCAGAAAATCTCCATCTCTCTGAACTAGGTCTTCTGCCACCTTTGAGGAAAAAGAATTATACAAAAAATTACTTTCATAATCAGAAAACAGCACATTACAACAAAATATTCCTAAACACAGGAATTAATTTGGCTGCTCTGGGAGGATACACAAAGCCAAAAATACAAAGCAAAGCATGAAGTGTGGTAGAAGAATGGTGTCTCCAATTCTTAATTAAAAGCTCATCCTACAACAGAGATCTGAAAGGGCTTCTTGGAAGGAGCCAGCAGCCGACCCACTTTTGCATGTGTATTTCTTCTAGTTTGCTAATAGAAAATAAGGCCTGAAGGGAAAGCAGGATTTTAGGGAGGACCCAGGATTTTAAGTTTAAAGCATCTGAATACAGAGTCACACTGAATTTTAGAAGCCATTAATACAAGGTCCTGGATTCTGCCCTTTCATTGTTACCTTACATGACAGAAGCTTGCACTTTTTTAATTCTTTGTGAACACTGCATGTCAATACTACTGACTAGGAGGAGTCAGAGACACCTTGTTTTTCTGTTTTTAGTTAGTCCTTCCGTGTGATAAAAAGCGCCAAGTGCCGAGTGTGTGGCAGCTGAGCCGGCCCTGCCCCGGGGCTGAGGGAGGCCCGCAGGGGGAGCTCCAGCGGCTCTGGAAGCTCCGATCCAACCTCAGCCTTACCATGTCTGTAACTGCGTTTGTACCGATCAACATCTCAGTGACTCGACTGATTTTGTTGCGGTTTTTTTTTTTCCTCTCCCCCAAGTTCCAAGTGCAGGAAAGAAAATAAACAACATTTGAATTTTCATTAAGAATACTGAACCAAATTAATGTCAGTGTTCTCTAAACAATATGTGATCATAGTATTCTTATATAAAGCTTGAATTCCATTTCCAGATTTATTCAGTGCACAAAAATCTATCTACAAAATGTATCTATTTTCCACCGGGGTCTGCCCTGAATCCTTCCTCAGCCTCATTTTATGCCAAGCTGTGATAAATACCATGCCTTTCAAACAGATAGGCATTATGTTCCCACTAGATTAATTCAGGTATCAGAGGTGTACAGCACATCAGTGAAATTCTGCTTGTCTGGAAAAGCTCAAAGCACACCTGGCAATGCAAAGACCACGTACCTGCCGAGGAATACGTCCGTGGTACCAGGCATGGCTACGCAAGTCTTCACTACTCAGCTGCAGTTCTTCCTCTAACTCCTTCTTCAGTTTTTCCGGGCTGTTGTCCATAACCTGCCTCTCCCTCGAAAACTGCAATAAAAGATTAAAAGCTTCAGCTGTGCCAAGTTTAGTGATTAACATTTTACCTGGGTTATAACTTCCATCATATGACCTGCACTGGAATGCAGGTGCTGCTTTCAGCAGGGTGGCTTGGCTTTGCTCTCTAGATTGTATTTGCAAACCCCAGCATTCTGTGAGATAATGTGATTGTTCTACACTGCACGGAATGGAGCAAAGTGTTCTGCCTGTGCACCAAACTAACAATGACACACCTACAAAGTCACTTCTCCTACTTCCTCTTTCCAATAAGAATTCTAACTATATCCAAAAAAATGGAGCTGGACCCAAATGCCCTGCTACAATATTCTTTCTCCTGTTTAAACTTCCATTTTAAATTTAGATTCTTTCCCAGCAGCCCCCTTTGAACCCATCTAGTTAAGAACGTGCATCAAGACAGGCTAAGCTGGACACACTTAGTTGTTCAATATGTCTGTTGCCAAAGTATCAATTTGCTAAAGTAAAATTGCAATCTTAAAGGGCTTACTCCTAATGGTCATTAAATGTGCACATCCAAGATGTTCCCTTCCTAAAGGACAAAAGCTCTTGTTGCCCCTTAGCACAAAAGGCATGAGTTTTGCTTGAAGATATCTCCATCATCACTATACAACTACTAGACAATTTTCTGGAAAATTTCTGTCTTCATCTCTTCTTGGAGCACAGCTTCCATGCTGGCCCACTCTGGCTCACTGGTCCTTACAGGTGCAGTGTTGCTAACAGTGAGGTGCAGGATCTTCTCCGCAGTAGGCACGTTCTCTTTCATAAGCACTCAGAGGAGGGAAGTACTTCGGACTTCCTTTCGTTCTCCAAGGGCTGGGACTCCAGCCCGTCTTTGTTGTGCTGGAAAGTCTCAAAAGCCTGAGAACATGTTCTACACTGATCAAAGAATCAGGGCATACTCTTTCTTCAGAGAGAGACCAAAAAAAAAAAAAAAAACCAAAAAAAAAACAAGTGAGCTATAAGGAGAGAGAGGGCCTCCAGCAAAATGCAGCATTTTGCTCTCGTGCATTATGGATTTTTTCCTTAGGTCTGGATATGAGCCAAAGCTCACGGGTTCCTTTAACTGACACATTGATGCAAACAAGGAACACATGCATTATTTTAAAAAGAACTGGGAAGGCTTGCCGACTAATTCCTGTTCTTTCCAAGAACACTGCTCTCTATAGCTTTTTCTTCTTCACAGTGAATACTCAGAGCACCTAACTGTAGGAGCAGGTGGCACACATTTAACACTTCTTTCAACAATCCTCCCTGCAATTTCAGGCAGACTGAATTACAACAGATTACCAGACAGCAGATTTTTGGTGGAATAATGCCAGAGGAGGCACGCTGCTGCCAAGATAGTTTAAACATGCTGGGAATCCAGAGAAATTCTGCGATAAAATTCTCCTTTCTGCCTTTCTCAGAGAAAACTAAGGCTTCTCTTAGACAAACACTCGTAGCTAACACAGAAAGGCAGAAGATAAAAACAACCTGGTAAAGAATTACTTTTCACCTTAGTTTCCCTTCTGTGAACCAGAATAGGGTGTTATTTATCCATACAAATCTGGTTCAAAATGGACAAGCATTTTCATCACTGAGCAAATTCTTTGTGCTTTTGTTCATTAAGGTTTTGCATCAACTCCTTCCAAGTTTTATGAGAAGACTGCAGAAAGAAACCATGGCACAGAAAAAAGACAACCTTCACTGAGAAGGCTCGCTCATAAACCCATGTACAACATGAAGAGGTGAAGTTCCTGCATGTACAAGGAGTCACAGAAGAGGCTTGGTGAGGACTGAAGTCCAAAAGCATATTGAAGTGCCAAAACATAGTCAGAGAAGGCCAAAAACACCCTCTCCACTCCAAACCCGTGTGACCTCTCAGACCAGCACGGGTGAAGGACCTCAGGCACACCACTGGTATTTCCCAACTCAAACGGCTGGGAACCCATTTAAAGCTGACTGGCAATGATTCTAAAATTAGCAGCACTTTCACTGCCACGTCTTAGAGAATGAGAAGCAAGTATTATAGCATCTACACAAGCTGAAGGCAGAGTGAAGAGCACACAAATTGAGCTGAGGTTTTTTCAAAAGCACCTTTTCTCCTACTGCAGAAGGAAGTGGCTGGAGAACTCTTAAAATACTCCCTCCAGGGTCAACAAAAACATCCAGCTGCAATGCTGTAACAAGATCTTAAAGTCATAGCTGTGTGTTTTGCTGATCTTCTGAGAGGAGCTACTACTTTCAAGTGAATTGTATTTAAGGTTTCAAAAGATGCTTTTGACAATAGAAATTGTTATCATCTTTCCAAAAGCATCTCACTGTATCTCAGTGGTAGGCAGAGCTTTTGAAAATAGAACAGATGATAGGATACAATGGCAGTAACTGAATTTGCTTAGGAGAGTTACACTTTTAGTTAACAAAAAGAACCATAGGTCTCTACCAAAGACTTATATAGGATGAAATGGACTAGTTTCATCCACGGTACTGACATGAATTATCTTAAAAATACCAGGATGATCCACTTAGAAATACACATTAATTACAAATACAGCATAGAAACCTAGAATTTTTATTCTGGTAGTTGAATGGACTTTTCATTACTCAAATGAAGTTAATGAGACACATATTGAATGTGAACTACATCTAACAACACAGCAAGAAAAAAAAAATTAAGGAATCCAAATCAACTAAATTGTTAACATTCATATTTTTTGATTTGTTAAAAATTCTCTTCACCATGGTCTACCACATGGTATATACTCTGATTGCAAGAGAGGTTGGACATCTCCTGAGATGAAGCAAACATGCTTAAATAACCTTTATGCAACTCAGAACTTAGTGAAAGAACTCCAGTGGCTAGCACAAATCCCAGGATTCACAAGGGGAATATTGTCTAGGTAAGCAAGTTTAGTAATAGCATGACTTCCTGGACAGTTTTTTGTTCACTGAGACTGATTTCTTATAGAACCTACTAAAGGAGAATTGTGACTGATGAACTGTCTGTAATCTGACCAGCCAAAACCTTTCTATGCTGAACACTACACCCAAGGTCTCTGCTCTGCAAGAATCTCTGCATACACTGAACTGCACATCATGAAAAATCTGTCATGCTAGATCCCCTCATTCGGTTCAGATAAAGCCAAAATTCACATCATCTCTCTGTGTATCCTTCTGGCAAGGTATTAATTATGCAAAGCACAGCCAAGGACTGTTACAGGTACCAGACCCAAGGAGGCCACATTTCCATCCAATCTCAATTACCTCCTGGTGCTTTGCACAGCTCTGCCAGGTGACAGTGAAATGAGCCCAACAGGCACCCTTGGAACCACCTGATTTCCTGTGGCCTTGAAGGTTTCAGGAAAACAAGAAGAAGAGAAGAAATGGTTACTAGGGATGAGAACAGCTTTGTGAAAACCAAAGTGTGATCTGACTGAGGAAGAAAGTCAAGTCCATACCTTTCCCAAAATTTTAGTACTTTGTTTAAAGTTTTAACAAATGTACTGAATCCATCTAAACCAAACCTATTTCAGATTTCTCACTAATTCATCTTTTATCCAACACTGGAGGCCTGCTATGCTTGCTTAAGTACACCATGAATGCTGAACTGTGACTTTCTGGGTAAAATCACTAGGTCCTACAGAGCCTCCACACAAATGAGGAGATGGGAGATTTGTGATTAATGAAAAACTTATTTTGTGAGATTTACATAGCTTTTAGCCAAGGGGATAATTTAACAGAAAGACCAATTGACAGAAAATATGAAGGGGATGCTGGGGCAACAACAGGAAATACCAAGAGGGAAGACCAAGATATGAAACAAGAAAGAAGGGAGAGGACATGCAGACACTGGACACCAAAAACATCTGGAAAAGTGAAAAATAATGAAATTCCTCTAATTCCAAGCCACTAGAGAGCAATCAACTTGTTCATACAAAAAGTGACTATTTTATTGTCAAAGTTCCAATTCTGGATCAAGATATAATTCACTGGCTGCAGAGATCCTTTCAGTCTTTAATCCCATGCTCATGTGATCCTAATCAGACTGCCTATCTGGCACTATGAATACAAGCATTTAAAAATATACAATTATGTGAATTTATAAGATGTTTCAATGAGTACACTGTACATCATTTTACTTATAACTCTACTAACTGGCCACTAAACATAACACACTTGCACTGAGCATTTACATGCAGAACCAAACGCTCCAATATTGTTGAAAAACATTCTTGTCAGTCTTGTTTTCTCCTGTACAGCATCATTGGCCAAGGCCTTACAAAACAAAAACATAGACAGTGATTTCTGAATAGGTTTTTTTTGAGAAAGAACTAACTGGAAGAAGGGAGTTTCTAAACACAGGAATCCATTTTCTAACCAGAAAACTTGGAAACTGAACCATTGCTAGTGCAATGTTCTTCACAGAAGCAGCTTTCTCCAACCTTGCAGAGGGCACAAAGTTCACACAGGACCACAGCAAGTGCTGTGCTAAGTAAGAGGAGGTACAGAATGGGTGATTTACTCGGAGAGATGAATTAATACAAGAGAATGGGAATTTTGAAGCCACAAGATTTCCACATGCTTCTTTAGGCAACTGGTGACAACTTCTGAGGTTACTGATGAAAAGATAACAAATTATCATGAAAACTTTCTCCATGACTGCAATGGCTCTTTAAAATCAAATAAACTCCATCATGTGCATGTTCTCACTCTGCTCCTATGAACAACAAAAGTTGCCTGGCATTCACAGAAAAGTGGCCAATTTTTCCTGGTTTTGGCTGTCTTAGAGTTAATTTCTTCTTCGTAGCTGGTACAGTGCAGTGTTTTGGATTCAATGTTGATAACACACTGATGTTTTGATTGTTGCTAAGTCACGTTTACCCTAAGTTAAGGGCTTTTTTTGTGTCTCATGCTGTGTCAGTGAGGAGGTGCACAAAAAAGCTGGGAGGGAGCACAGCCATGACAGGTGACCTGAATTGGTCAAAGGGATATTCCACACCACAGAACATCATGCCCAGTAGGTAAAGTGGGGAATTACTTTGAAGCAGGGCTGATAGGAGTTCAGGGACAGGGTCTGACATCAGGCAGTGGGTGGTGAACAACTGTATTGGACATAATTTGGGGTTTTTTCCTCTTTGATATCATTATTTTTTATTTACTAGTATTATTACATTTTACTTCATTTCAATTAATAAATTATTCTTTTGTCAAGCTAGAAGTTTTAGTTTTGATTCTCCTTTCCATTCCCTCAGCGGGTGGGTGGGTGGCTGTGTGGTGTGTAGCTGCCAGCTGGGCTCAAACCACGACAACTGATAAGCAAGATACTTGTTTACAATGAGGGAACTAAAAAAAAAAACTTTTAGTACAAAGATCAGTTCAATGTTAAGTGAAGGTAATGGGAAAGCTTAATTCTACTGGATTCAACAACCATTTTCCACTACAGCACCACACTTATAACAAACTCTTACATTTCTACATAACCACATTCAGAGCTAGAAGAGCTTCATTTCTGGAATACACATCCTGAGAAATCCTGAGTGTTAGTCAAATCATAATCTCCCATTCAGTGACCCTAGAGACTTGCATTTCCAAATGTAAATTATGTTAGCAGTTATGCAGGGTAGGTTTTTTTATTTGTTTTAATCTGAGACATACCTGAAGTTTAAATGCATTAGATACCTACTGAAGAATATTCCCATTCCCATCAAACAGAAGCCACTTAAAGAGCACCACTGGACTCTGTGCTATCTACACATTTATGATAGAAGATAATCAAACTGTTACTGCAGTGTAACTATAAAATTACCATGGGAAATTGAAAAGAATTTTATAATATAAGACTCATCAAAACTCAAACCCAGCAACAAGACAATGGGAAATCGAAGTTCAGAGAGCTATACAAAATTTCACATAGTTTTGAGCAGTCTTTTCACATCTGCCCCTCTCCAACAATAACAAATCCAACACTGAAAAGGCAGACTGATAATGCTGAGTGGTGATTACATGTAACTCGTGTGTTATCAAATCCAACTGCCTCCACATATGTGCCTAAACTGGATATATGAAGACTGAGGATGCCAGTGAACAGATTTAGATCATCACACACAAGAAATATTAAGATCTACTATCTATAAAAAGTGTTTGCAATTCACCCAAGATAAGAGGTGGCACTTGCAGTAAGCAGCTGCTTATAAAAGGTTTCTTATGCACGTCACATTCACAGCATTAGTACATTACTCATTAATGTGCTACATCAACGTGCTGGAAGCTATAAAACTTGGCAGTCCTGATAATTGGAGTGGCTTTCCCCTTTTGCACAGCTTCAGCTGAGGGTGAATCATAGCAGAGAATTAAGAATGAAAATACTTGAACTTCAAGGCCCTTCCCCCTCTGATCATGACAACCATAGTGACTAGTACTAAAACACCCTGTCTTGTGGCAAAGTTGATTTCATTAATTTAGACCTCTACATTTTTTAGGTCACCATTTATCACTGATTTAGTCTTAACTTACCTCTTCTCTTCCAAAAAATGCAAATTTAAAGAAAACACTTTGGCTAGGAAGTGGCATAAGTCACAATTTAGCATTTTCTCTTCACTTTCTTCTTTTTCAAACACAAGCAGGAGCCCCCTCGCCTTGAAGTTTCTCTATTTCCCTCAATGTAAAAGCTGATCTTGACAGTAAACAGTCTTAAAAACCGAATGGGATCATTAAAGGTACTGACACATCATGACTGAAGAACGAGTTGATCCAAGTTCAGATGTTCTGCACTGATCACTACATTTTCTTTTAATGCATGGGAAAATAACCCAAATATCTACTGTTGAGACCTCAGTTTCACACACTAAAATAAAGTGCTGCAAAGTGTGAGTGCTCAAGTGCCGTATTGCTTCCTGTGCTTTGGTGGGACAAAGGAAGGCATCTCTGAACTTGGCCACATACTGCTTTCAATTACACTGGATAACGTAACGAGTTTATCTTAATGCAGAAAAAAAAGCTGACTCTCTTGGGGTAGTTGAGAACTTCAGCACGTTTATTTATGGATCAATCTGGTATTTCACTACACTTATAATTACTATTAAAACCAAGAATTAACTTCATCTAATTACACAAACTGATTTTGCTTGATTTTTAAAATTAAATAATAATAATTTAAAAAATAAAAACCCCAATGACTTCATTTCATACCATCTTATTGTTCATACCATCCTAGGCCCTTTAGCATTTCAGAGAACCCACACCATTGGGCCCCAAGGTTCAGACCTTACTTGATTTGACCACCAGTTGTTTCTATACCTACAGCCACTTTCTCTTCAGCAAATGCATCCCAGTTCCCTACCATCCAAACTTCTTCAAATAGCAGTTCATCAGATTTAACTATTGCTAAATCTGCACTCTGGAACACATGCATTCAAATCTATTTTAAATGCTGCAAATCTCTTTAAATAGAATATTATTTTTGAAAGATCCCAACAGTAATTTGTTTCTACATAAAAGGTTTTATTTTTTACCCTCCATACAGCAAACACTATTAATGTTTCAGTGTCTCTAGAGACTATATGGATTAAACTAAATGGAAAGTTGCCACGACAACACCACCGTTATTTTAGGTATTAGAAATTCATGCCAAGTTAAACAAAGGGCATATGCATGGTCAGGTTTTCTAACTGTTCTGACAGCCAACAATAAACCCCAATGTCATTTAAAAAGTTTAGAATTGGAGAATTAAGCTTAAAACAAGGATGAAAATCAATTACAGCACAACAGAGCATCTTTAGCACTCTATTGTGATGGTAAGTGCAGACATCTGTCGCAGTCAGAAGAAGTCAATCGAAACAGAATCACTTTTCCAGAGTGCCTAAAAGACCTGGCCCCACACCCCACTGTCAGAAAGGGACAGTTATAACGCTAACTCACTGAAGGTGAGAGAGGGGGACAGCTGTTCCCAACTTTTAAGTGCCTCCATCAAAGTTTGAAAGCCATGGCCAGAAGATAGCAACCTTCACATCCTTCCTCTTTGCAAGTGCTCCACGGTGTTAAAGAACAATTCACATGTTCATGTTAAATAAAAACATTTAAAAGTTTAAGTGTAACTCACAGATCATCAAAAGTAGTTAGATGCCCGATACAACTACAATTCCTAAGTCACTTAGACACTTCTGTAAGTGTGCCTAAAAATGATTATGAAGGCTGTTCCCATACTTACAGTGCATATGGAGAATTTTGCATAAAATATGTCTGTGCCCGTGGCAGGAGGGTTGGACTAGATGATTCAAAGATTCCTTCCAACCCAAACCTTCCTAGGAGTATATGATTTTGTGTATCTTGAAATGAAAAACCATCTAAAACATATGGACAAATCTAAAATTGTCTGAAGCATTTAAAAACACCTGCACTCCTGAGCACAATTGCCTGTGTTTTCCTTAAATAGGTGAAAAAGGTTAGGGAACGAAATGGTCTGATCAGTTAAATTCTGGAAACTTGAAAATTTGCTAAAATCCTCCTCAGCAAGTCCCAAACCAGGGCATTTTTACTTAGTCCCTAAACATAAGACAGCCAGTTTCAGGCTCATGAAACTGCAAGTTGCTTAAGCTTCTCTCTGAGACAATAGTGAATTGTAAAGGTGTTCTTTAGAAGAGAAACACTCTGTACCCAACCATGGCTTAAAAACAAACACTCCCAAACAAAAACTGAAAGCATTACTGACTAGCACACTGTAGTTGAAAAAGAGCACCTACCTTGACTCTGATAATAGACTTACGATGATAAAAGCAGCAAAGTGCTGCAATCAGCATTTGAAAAACATTATAATCCTTCGGCATTGTCACACCTGCTGTCTGTGGTTCCTCAAGAGCGAAGATAAACAGTCACTACTAGCAGTGTTGGGAGGTTCACCAAGCTCTTCAGTGTCACCACTGCCTACCAGTGCTGCTACACCCCCCTACTCACGGATCAGTCTGGGACACTGTCCACAGCTGAAGCTGATCCCATCACTGCAGTGACCGCTGGCACCTGGCTTCCAGCACGCCATAGGGAGAGTGCCAGAATCCTCATGTGATCTGTTTCACTCACCAGTGAAATCCTAGCTCCTCTATCTTGGTATCCCCTGACTCAGAGATGCGTTTAAGGCATCAGCACGAGCCCAACTTCTCTTCTTGATGAGTTACTATACCTGACTGTCTCCCAGCACTGATAAAGGCTTAATCAGTTGCTCCAGCTCAATCATAGAACATCTCTGAATGCATCATCAATTACACACCCATAAAAGAGAAAAGAAAAAAAAAAAGAGGAAAAGCTGTTGATTACTGTTTGACAACTCTAAGAACTGAGCTCCAGTAACCAAGGAAAATGATAAATCTGTTTATTTTAATTAGGAAGCTTCTGGCAGACAGTCCTTGGAAAAAACATTGTCAGTGTCATTGCCAGGTAACCAAGGTACCTTCAGCATTTAAAACTCTCAGTGGACAGCTTTATCTTGGTGACACTGCAAATTGCTTGAGAAAGAAAGAACTGAGTTAATGAACGTGTCTGATTCGGCAAAGTAAAAGCAAGCATTACAACAAAATAAAAAGCAGCTGTTTTATTTTTGCCTGTGATTCCATTCTCTTGGACAGTACAGTCCATAGCTCACTGACCAGTCAGCAAACTGCTCATCAGCAAAGAATCTGCCTGACATACCTCAAGGCTCTCTCAAGAACCAGGGCAAAAAAGAGGCAAACGACTTGAGTAATTATGACAACTGTAAGAGACAAGACATCACCTCCATAGCAGCCTAGTTAACAGATTTGGTGAAAGGAAAGCAAATAGACTGGATTGAGGGGTACAAGACAACCTGTAACACTTAAGAATGAGAAACTTTGAAGAGATCAATCAATTATTACTTGGGTGGTACCAAAAAATACAGAAGTCACAGATATTTCAGATCTTGGATTAGGAATAAATTAATCCCAAGGAGTGGTTAAAATGAATAGTTACTTGCCTTTTTCATCTGCAACAGGTATATTACATAATTAGGAGGACACATATTAAATACTTATTTATATCCTCAGGTATTACTTGCAAGGTACCTCTCACCTAATAACAGAGTACTTCCTTCCCACACCGACTGAACAATGGGAAGTGCCATCATTGCCTGCATCCAGCGACAGGAACTGTTACACAAACCAAGCAGCAGCACTGAGAAAAGACATAAAATGTGCACTGCCTTTCAAGGAAAATGGGATGGAGTGCCTATCTGAAAAGAAGAGGAAACCTCAGTGTTGATAACAAGGAAATGGAAGTGTGATGTGTAAAGTTCTCTTACCTATCTGATCACGGGAGCTTTGCAGGCACCTACCACCAGGTTAAGCACCAAACCCAGAATGCTCATAAAGGTAGCCAGGCTACTTGGCCGTGTGTAGGAGATATTATGCCAGAGACTCTTCTGAGAAAAGGAAAACCATGTAGGAATAAAGGAACAGAACATTAAATGGACTGTAAAGTAATAAACCTGCCAAGAAAAAAGCTGTAAGATTGGCCAGAAAAGAAGCTGAAAATACTGACTTTGAAGATGAAGTCCTGCTGAAGAGTACTTTATGACAAACTCAAACAATGAATGAGTAGATAATATAATAGGAATGTGAAAGTAAGCTCCTTTTCTCTTTGCACTGTGCTGCAGCATATTTTAATTTACTTTGAGTTATTTTTTCCACTTTGAGGAACTCCACAGGATTGCTTTAGCAGATAGCCAGAGAAGAGAAGGTTAAAAGAGACCCTACAAAACTTCAAACAAAAAAGCCTCCACTGTGATGCTTATTTCTTGACCAAAATTTTCTGGTACTGTGGCAGGACATCTCACTAAGGACTGTATTTTTAAAGAATATTAATCAAAAGTTCTGGTAATAACACCCTAATCCAATTTTAAAACTGGAAGGGCAGGAGGGAGGGATGATAAAAAGGGAAATGAAATTGAAGACTGTCAAGGTGGTTTTGCTTTACAATGCTGGCAAGACTTAATATTAATATGCTGGCAAGTATTAATATCACACACTAAGGTTTCCCTTGGAATACCATGAACAGAAACTATCAAGACAAGCAACATAAACTACAGTAGGTGACAAGAAGGGCTATTAGGATGACTTAGCTTTTTTGGTAGCAGAAACAACTGATTTAGCAGTGCAAAATAAGGTGGATGACTACTGCTCTGAAAAGAATTAGAAGTTCTAAATAGGAGTTCATTATGGGGTTGGAAAAAAAAGGACAGGAATACTATGACCTATAAATGTGTAAAACTACACTGAAATTTAAACAAAGGTTCCCATCCATCATCAAGAATAAACCCCCCCAGGCTGTTTTTTAAAAATGAGAATTGGAGTGGCAGGTCTAATACAAATGGTAACTGCCGGATCCTTGTTTCCTGTCTGTAATGAAGTAAAGAATCAAAAATTGCATATGTTGACAGAATGCCAGAAATAATGAATCTTTAATACTGTACAATGTCATACAGCAGCTATCGGTGCTTTTTATCAACAGTAGAACTGATAGGAAAAAGGATGCTTTATTTAAATAGTAAATTTTAAATGTTTTAAGAATAGAACTAATGGGATCTTTCTTTTTATTAAGGTTAGTATGACTTCTGGCTAGATAGCTCAATGAACAGAGACAAACTTTGCAAGACACAGTGATACAGCAGTATGAAAATTAATATTACTGGAAGAAATCCCAAAGAGTATGTGAGAAACCTCTGGGTGATAGTGTGGTATGCCCTGCTCTGATGGCTATCATGACTGAGGACAGCCTTCAGGTTGCTCCAATTATGCTTCATACATAGATAAGATTTACATTTTTAAATATTGACTCAGAGAAACAAAGGATGGCTTAGTCACATTTTCACTCCCCCGACCTTCAATTTTTTGCCGGTACTTTGGGTTCTTGGACGCTGCACATGAGAAAAAACCTGTTTATTGTACCCTAAAAACATCAAATACAATCCTTTTGCTAAGTCATCTATTGATGTATTTTAAATGCTCTCCAACACCAAAAGTTCAACCAAAAGTTTTATTTCTTTGTTTTCAAAGATTCTGCCTAGAACCTTAAATTATCTGATAATCCCTTCATCTGTTTCTGTGGATGGCTGGCTAGATTATTTTTGGTAACTTTGATAGCCAATCTTAATAAGAAAGGATTTTTAAGTTCATAGAATCCATGGCCACACGAGTTCACACTTGAACATATATTCTGTGCTGAGCTCCTAATAGCCCATTAGGAAGAGTAATTAAGCAGTCTCTGCTAACCCCATCTGTTATTACAAAGCCTCTAAAGTTATTTAGGATATTTTCATGGTCTAGTTTAAATTACCCAGTGTTCCCTTGACACACCTAAACTCTGTCCAGCTCACTCACAGCACATTGCATATGCAGGAGTTTGAGGTGTTCGCACAGGATAGTGTGAACCTGCTCACAGGGAATCTCCTTAGGCTGCTTTAATTGTACAGGTCAAGCAAGAAAAAGGTAGGGATGATTTCTTTAGTAGAGGTAAGTGTCTCTTTCTCTCATCACAAAATAAACCAACAAACAAACAAAACTGACTTCAAGATTTTAAGTGGCTCAAGTAAAGCAACCACACTCCTTGAAAATATAAATGCTTGAAAACTCACAAGCAGTCTGAAGTTATCAAAACAGTCTCCAGAGCTACAAGAGCTTATTTTGAACCAAACACCAGTCATGGCCATGGAAGTGCTTAGAATTCACACACAGAATTATTATGATTTGTGATTTCATATTAGAGAAAGAGAAGTAATTTCAGACTAAATTAGATGAGGGAATTGTTGGCTTGCCACTTTGCTTTGCACTGTTCTATTCATTTCAGCATTCAAATCAGCCTAACACTATTCAGTGAAACACACGTAATGCTTTACATTTCAGTGCACTAAATGGAAGTAAACAGTGCAGGCAGGAAGCCAGCTGTAAATGAAAGAAGGCACGGTGCACTGTACAAGGGTCAAGAGCACAAATCTGATTAGATCCAGCCAGAGCCAGCCCCGAGCACTGCTGCTGAGCGAGTGATGTCACACGGACACATCCCCATTACACAGAGCATGACCTAACTATGCTCTGAGTGCCTGTGGCTACAAAATGGCAACTCTTAGCAAATGGGGTTGTAGTAAAGTACAACAGGAATAAAATTTGAAAGAAAAAACCCAAAGAAAATCCAATAACTTAAGTCCTCAGTTGAAACATTTTCATTTAATACATACGAGTTTTTGCCATAACTAGTGATTTGTTCTTTTAATGTAAGAAAAAGTCAGGAAACGGGACAAGTGATAAATAGTTTATCCATGCAAACAACATCTTCACGATGCCCACTCCTAGTCAGTTTTAGCAGTAGAGTCCTGCAGATGGGTGCAGATGCCCAAATACAGGTAGTGCCCAACTTTAGAGCTGAACACTTGTAAAGTGCAGAATAAGTGGAAGAAAGGGGATGACAACATTGTCAGTCATTATCTGTTCCTAACTCAAATGTCTACAGGCACATAAAACCCCATCTCCCAGCTCATGCCCTACCACTCCTGTCTCAATTCTTAACAGAACTGACTCTTTCATGTTCTCTCAGATAACCTCACTTCCTGCATGTTGTTGGTGCAGCTTCTGCTCATAAATCAACAGAGAGAGCTGCAGCTGTAATTACCCTTGTTTGCACTGCAAGGTGTGGTGTGGGAGAGGTCAGCATAATTCCTTTCTATCGTGGTTCCGTGAGGCAGTCTCAGAAATACGCTGCAGTTTTACAGGAATAGTGAGAAAACAGAATTTGCATCTGCTGCTTGAATAAATCTCTTTGAAATTCTGCCTCATACAAAAACCCAGGTTGGCAGGTACAAGAAATAAATGCCCAACCTGCTTATCAGCTTCCTACTAGGTCCTAATTTGCACTTTAAGACATCCAAATACCTTTGAGATTTATATGTTTTAGTTATAAAAGATCAAATTTTTTCAAAGTCATCTGGCAGTCGGTCTGCTTTCCTACTAGACACCTTCCCATTATGAAGCCACCAGCAGGTTTAAACAATCCTACCAAAAACTAGCACAAGTGTTCTTGAGCTCCACCTACTGTCTGCCAACCCATGTACAAACATGAAATAATTTCGTAATGCCCCACCTATTGTTCCATCAATTTGTTCCTTGGGTTGGAAAAAAAAAAGATAAAAAAAAAGAATTATAAAAAGGCATGAATTTCCTTTTCTTTCAGAATTAGTTCACGGTTTATGGGTAATACCTTCTTCTCTTTCCTGCTGACTTAGCTGTCACTAGTCTACCTAGCTTTGCTGGTCAGAACACCAGAGTTGTCTTGAGTATAAAAATAAGGTGTTAAGACAATTGTTAGCTTCAGATTTCTGTTTTTGAAAGTCTCCCCAGTCCTGTCAAGAGTAAAGTGCTTGTTTGTGTGATATGTAAACCAATTCTAAATATAATGGAAAGATGAAAAAAAAGTGTTACTTCTCCAGGGTAATTGGACGTCTTTAAAAACATCAGCTAATTATCTAAAACTCCTGAATACCCTAGAATACTTCCCTTTTATATAAAGGATGTATATTCTGGATGTGTAGCACTGAAAAAGAAAACTTTCAAGTCACTTGGGCTCTGTCAGAGCTTGGCTTTTCAAAAGTCTTTCAGTGTTTTACTAACAAAAGGATTTGAGGACACGGAGGCAAATGACTTCTAGGTATTCCAGACAGCCAACATAACTTTATGCTCAATTATTTGTGTAGATGCTTATTTTCTATAAATATCCAACATACAAAAATGTCAGGCCAACCTGCTCCTTTGGCAGCACATATCAGTAGATGACATCCCAATGCTCCTTCTGCTGCCCTCTCTGCAGGCTAAACTGTATCTCAGTGTCTCCAAAAAGAGGCAAGACAGACACACACAATGTACCAGTCTTGTTCTAATTATTATCTGTAAACACAGCTCTGAGAGATTACTTTACCACCCTAGGCTTTATCAGTAAGAGGACCAAAATACTTAAAAAAAATCATAATCTGCTCTCCACACATTATATACTCACTCCCCCTTGTGGCTCATGAGCTTATAGACAGTGAAAGATCAACAATGAAGTGTTGCATGGAGTTAAATACAAACATTTTCATGTCCCTGACAGCTTTTCCTATTAGTCGATCTTCAAAACTATGAAAACTAAAGAACAGTCGTCCCCCCCACACCCCCCGCCCTTTTCCCCCCACCCTCTTTCTTTGAAAAGTAAATGCACATCACCGTGTACCCATATTTGATTTCACTGACATGGACATTTTGACTTGGGTATATTACCAAAAGGCCAGGTTGGATGGGGCCTTGAGAAACGTGGTGTAATGAAAGGTGTCCCTGCACAAGGCAGGGGATTGTAACGAGGTATCTTTTGAGGTCCCTGCCAACCCAAACCATTCTGTGGTAACTGTCAGCATTTGCAAGCCACTGGGATTAAGATTTTGGAGAAAACAGGTAGTTAGTTTAAACCCAAGTTTCACAAGATCACTAGAGATAAAATAAGATCCATTTCTTCTACCCCAGGACTTCTATGCCATGTTTCAGATCCAGATCTTTCCAGCTTAAGTGTCTCATCTGTAAATAAGACCCAATAGTAGTTACTGGTCCTCTAACAAAGGTATTGAAAAGGTCAACTAAGTAGCTACTGCTACTAGTATTACTATTCGTGCCAAAGAAATTGGAGCAAAGTAATTTGAGTTTTCAACTCGAAAATCAGTGCAGGTAGTGGTTTTTGAGGACTCTAGACCAGACCATCACTTGAGAGTTAATGAGTAATAACAGAAGAAGTAGAACACAGACATTAACTGGGTCAAATCCATGGGAGGATAACATGTAAGATTAACCATTAACATGCAAAGAGAGGATGCTTGCTGCTCTAAGAATTATCAGCATTTTATATTTACTAAAGCACCCTCAGCATTACAGAAGATGCTCCCATGAGCAAAATACCCTAAACTCCATTTCAGCATCAGGAGAGGGGAATGCCAGAATGTATCCGGAGAAAGGAATGCTCTAAGACTTCACAATGAAGGCCAGAATAATTAGAAAGCCACTATCCACTTGACTCAATTCATATAAGGATTGTCATTCACAAAGAAAAAAGATTCCTCCTCACAGTACACTAACTCCCCTCACCCCTGACCCACAAAACCCCAAAACCTCAACCAACCAAAAGAATCTACAAACCCCAGCAACCACAGAAAAACCAGAACAGGACTAAAAGTAAAAGGCAAGATGCTTTGTCCAACTTATTGCAACAGCACAAACTTATCCCACTAGAAAATTAAATATAGGTTATGAATAGAAGACAAAGGGACAAAACCAACCAAAAAACCCCAAATCAAACCAAACAACCCCCCCCCCCAAAAAAAACCCACCCCAACAAAACCCACCCCAAACCAATAAAAAACCAAAACCCCCCCCAACCAAACCTCTATGTGCCAAATATCACAAATTAGGGAAAATTTTCCCACAATAATAATTAAAAGATCACTAGACTAATTCAGTTTGGGAGGTAGAGCAGATTATTTTGGGATCATAAGGAATCTCTTTTTGTTGGAAGTTTTGGATAAATCAGAAGATCTATTCTAGCAATCTCAGGGACACTGACAAAAAACCCCCAAAACTCAAGTTCCCTCTAGGAGCTACTTCTATAAATTAATGATCCAATAGGAGGAGAAAAATTCCCACGCCCACCCCCCCCATTCTGTGGCTCTTGAGAAAAAGCAACCAACTTCCAACAATAAGGCTCCTACCAGAGTTACAAAGAAATTATTACGAAACCTGACTTGAATAATTACAACTCGATTAAAAATTTCCAGTCAAGTGTTTGTTTTCCAGCAGAGGGCAGTGCACAACCAGCAACCATCCATCCAGAATCAAATCTAAGGTTTCATTGAGACCGAAAATTCCATGCATTTAACATCAGACTGGCTCTAACAGAATCTTGTATGTCTGAATTACACAGCTTACATTGTGGAATGATGTCAGTGAAGCTTCTGTTCCTGCTAAGCAGAGAAACATAAAAAAAAAGAGGAAATGTCTGTCTGAAGCCTTAATGACATCACTGATGATCTTTGAGTTGGATGACAAATCCGTAGTGACAGAGATGTGTAAAGTCCAAGTTGGCCACATGAGCACACTGCTTCCCTCCTCAAAAAACCACACTCCATCTGATAAGTGCACCTTCTGTGATACTGTTGTCTCTGCTGCAGTTGCAAAATGTGTGGAAAGGAAGTCCTTAAATTAAATACCCTACAGACTCAAAAAGAACCTCGTGATCATGTGGTGACTTAGTGTCAGGCATTCCTCCCAGCTCTGCTACTTAATGCTGTCAGACAACGCAGAAACCCAACAACCTTTCTGCTCACAAGTCCCAGCTCGCACCTCAACAGGCAAGTCTCTGCAGGAGTGCCATCCACACCACGGACAGGAATACATTGGACTTGGCAAGTCTTCCAGTGAGGTGGGGATTTCTCTAGTACATTTCCATGTCTAAAAAAGGCTGCTTGCAAGGAAATGTCACTGTCATCAGGAAAAATTGTCTCCCAAACTGTGGCTATGTGTCATCTTGACACAGATTTTTTCCCCTAAACTTTCCTAAACTTACATAGGCACATATAAACTTTACTTTTGGCCACCCTCTTACCACAGTATCTTCAGTCAGTAGGATGGTGAGAGTCAAACACCCACACTTATATTGGATTGGCATCCACAATATTATGAATTTGTGCAACTAACTATACAATCTGCATCAATAAATCTCATAACCTGATCTAAGTTCCCTGAAGTTGAACCAAACCCACAAAATACTGTCCTATCTTGCAAAGCTGTAGGTAATGATCAACACACTGGAATGTCATCAGAAATTTTTTTTTTCAGTTGCACTAACCAAATCCATGATGAATGACAGGCATTTCTATGACAATTTGCTTTCTAACAAAATCAAGAGTGAGTAAAAACAGGGAGAAAAATTAACACTGTGGGGCTGAGATGAACAAGAATCCTTCTGCAGAACTTCACAAGAAACTCTTTTTCTGCAGCTGCAACTTCCTTAAACCAGCAACAGTTTTTTCAAGTCTGAATCTAAATATAAACTTCCCTCATGACCATGCTGAGCAGACAGTCATAGATTTTGCAATTTTTCCACTAATGGAATAAAATACAACTCTAAAACTCCAGGCCATAGTAATATTTATCAACTCACTGCTGATGTGTATTTCTGTATTATTAAGCACTATTTCCACAGGAAATGCTTGAAAGGTTTCCATGGAAGGAGGAGAGAAATCTTTTTTTCTTTTCATCCTGATACAGCTTCAATGATTACAGCACAGATTTCAATTAAAAAATCCTAAAGTATTTATAGTGAATAGAAATGGGACCAAAAGCTATCTTTAGTTCACATGAATTTGATCAAAATGTCTCACAAAAAGTTCTCTAACACACTCTAATCTGCCAGCACTTGATTCTTTCTCCCTTGCTGCAGGAATCTGTTCTGTGGATGTGCAGACTCGGGGTGTGGGAAGAACCTGCAGGGGCTACCAATGGATCTATTATTTGGTTCATAAAACTTGTAAAAATCTCACAGAATGTACAACGTGCTATTGTGTCCCTGAATCTCTTTCATGACTTGGGTAGCAGCCTGACTCAAAGCAGTCTGGCCTGTTTTCACTTCTACCATAAAAGGTTTTTTTTTGAAAGAGCCATTTAACTGTGACCATGGTTTCAGCAGCACTGTGAATATAAAAGAAGAGTTGAAGCCATATGGACACTTCAGTATACTCAGACTTCAGCAAATCAGTACATTTTTTTTTCTCCCCCTTAGAACTTGCTTTTGCATAATAAGCTGTCTTTATATACTGAATTAATTAATATATCAATATTCAAGATGTAGTAAACTGCAACTTGTGAGCAATGTAATTTAAACAATTAGAAACCACAGTTCATCTACAGAGAACATTCTCCTAATTTTCTATAATCACTATTTCCTGTCTTGTATCTTGAGCAGAATAAAACAGCAGAGAAAACCAATTTATTTTGCCTTTCCTCTGTTTAGAGTATTTCTGAATACAAGGACTAATTGATACTACTTTCAGTCACCAGATTTCAGCAAGGAAAGGTTTGTTAAAAAGGAAAGTGCTACACTCAGCTTTGAAGTTTACCATCAGTCTGTCTGCTTGTAGTCACTATGGCCATGACAGACATGACGATGTTCTTCTCACCGTGAACCAGCACAATGAACCAGCACACTGGTCTGTGCCCAGGTCTTTTTGTAAAATTGCTTTTAAAATCTAGCTAGTTTAACACTAGCTGCTGGTCTCAAAGGAGAGCAGGTATTGACTGTGCAATCTGATAAAGTGGATCAGTTATGAGAATAGCACCTATTAGAATCTACCAAAATAGCCACCTCCAATTAATGTGTCGGGGAGCAACAGGACTGGGGCTGCTCCCTGCGGGAGGGTGGTCCCAGAGCACAGGGTGGGCAACGTGCTCACAACAAGGTGCAGTCCCACAGCACCCACACCCAGCCAAGATGAGCAGGATGATGACACCAACAGGTCCTATTCACATTCCAGAGAACCTCAGACAGGAGACATAACAGGGCAGGTATAAAGTCTGTCCTGGGCTTCCTACACAGCACTTGGAAACAGGACTAGGGGCAGAAACACCCTGTGAACAACGGAGGCAGGGTCTGAAGGCCCAGCCTGATGCAGCCCTCGCTCAGTGGGTGTGGGTGGAGGTGCCCAGTGAGGCTGGCAAGGGCACCTGAGAACAATTAGTGCCCTCAGGGCCCTGACACAGTACAATTTGCTTGGGACTGTAACTCTTGGGTAGAATTGCCAGCAGCCAAACTACCCTAACACAACTTAAATTTTGCCATGTATTACTTTCAAGATAATGCAATTCTTTCAAGGCAAATTAATCCAGACTCTCTTCTCTTTCCAGACAGAATAGCAACATGAGAGAAACAAGAATCAGTATCAAGATTTTACAATGACAGTGTACAATTATTTCCAGTGTGAGTTTTTATGTATGAGACACCACACATGCTTCATACTCAAGTTTATATGTGTCTTCAGTCAGTAAATCAATACTTGTTGAGAGACAATACTTCATTGTCTCTCAACAAGATAACTCTAGCACAATTTTCCTGTGCACTAGAAATATAAATTTGCTACTCAGAACTTTCATATCCTGAATCAGTAAAGCATCATTCACAAAAGTACTCTTGTTGTTTTCTCCCTCTTCTCTTACTATCCCTTTTCCATTTTAAGGTATTTTTTTTATCACTTAAGCAACATCTGTCAAAGCCAGCTCAAACTACGTATGTACAGATTATATACCAAAGAGACTTGTGCAAATGGCAATGGTGGTATAAACATAGTGCAGAAATCTATTTCTTCAGCTTGAGAAGGTTACTGTTTGGCAGTTTATACTTGCCACCATAACGTATTTGGGGATCTGGAAAATTCATCAACATTAATATGATAGTTACCATACAGTAAGTTACAGAAGACAATGAACACATACTTGCTAAAACTGAAGCCAACAAAGGAAATCCAAGATCCTGTTGGTACAAATCCATCCACAACTTTTACAGTCAGAGTTACTGATAAACAAAATACTGATGAGAGACCTTCTTTATTTACGATTGATTGATTTCTGTGTAAGAACACATTTCTGGAATCAATAGTAACTCACACTTTTACAGACCAAAAATGTTTTGGGGAGTCATATTTATTAGCAATTTCTGCTTATTTTTCAAAGTTGTAATTTGAGATTTCTTGTCTAGAATTCCTGTTGTAACAGCACTGAACTAGAATCCAAACTTGCATTTCACTAAAGGGAGGGATATAGACAGGAAAAACTGAAAAAGCAAGGGGAAGAGAAGGGATTGGTAACCCTTGCATTCTTCCTCATAAGTCTCTTTTCCTGAGGCTTTCCTCCTCAAGATCAAAGTTTTAATAACTAAGCTGAGCACCACTGTTATTGACAAGAGTCCAACACAAGCTACTAGAAAAGTTGAAAAGACCAGAAACCGCATTTATAATACAGAACTTGCTGCAACAAGGCAAGACACACATATTGATGAATTGGCACATGATACCTCTGCCTTCTACTTAGTCACATTATTAAAACTGTAACAGCATACTCAGTACAGCACAGTGTGAGATTCACAGTAAATTAAATACAGCAGTTAACACATCCACCACTTTATTGTGGCATCCCCTCTTCCATAGCGCTCTTGAGAAGGCTTTTGACCTTCCCTTGTCTACCATATCCCAGCTTCAGGCTGGGATGGAGGCCAGGGACCTTGCAACACTGAACTACCTGTTCAGAGCACAAATCCAGCAGCTGTTCTGAGAGTCTCCTGTGGCAGCCACTTTTCCAGCCACTTTCTGCACCAGAAGCGAATTTTTACCTGTAATTTTAGTAAGTGTAGTGCTTGAACTGCAAACCTAAATTGGACATTTTTATGATATTTTCAGATGTGTTTCTTTACTTCCCCAGAAATCCATAAGCAAAAAATACAGCTTCTTTTAATCTGCTAACTAAAGCAAGAATTTAGGCAGTCACCATGTAACTGTAAAGAAGCCCCATATAAAAATGCAACCTACATCCAGAGTACAAGTATTTCACTGAAGCTTTAAGAAAACAGTCTGACATGTATATTTAGTTTCTCTGTATCAAAAGATAGACAGCTGCACTATTTACCTACAAATGACTGGAAATGCTCTGTCAGTGCTGGGTATAGACCAAGGAAAATGTTTGGAGGGTAAGAAACAATACCTTACCTTAACATATTCCAATGTAGGATCCAGAATATTCTGATCTCTGTAAGAAAATGGTACCAGGAGAGAAGGACAAACAGAAAAAAAAAAAAGGTAAGTCCAAATATAACCTCATACTGAAGAGATGCATTCATATTATCAATATGTTACTAGGTCATGTGCAAATCCTTGTTAGAAGCTGTGTGTTAAAGTTTGATAGCCTATGCTATCTAATTTTTAACGAATATACAAATCACTGATTTATTCTAGAAGGACAGGTAGTGGAGCCAATAGTACTTAATTTGAGAAATAAAGTTAATCATACCATTTTAAGCAAAAAAAAAATCTTGACATTTTAACAGCTGAAATACTTACTTGCCACCTAAAATATTTCAAATAAATGTAAAAGAGAGCTCTCCCAATGGGTTTTGAATTTATTTTTTCGCTTTTATGTTTTGCCATTTAAGTTACTGCCTCTGATACCACTGTGAGGGCACTGCTTTCAGGAAATAGAACATACTACATTAACTTTCTATAAATACAAAGAAAAAGTTCTCAAAATAATCCTAATTTCAGCATCACGATTATCTTAATGCCAGATTATCAAGTCATTGCCCTAATCTAAAAATAAAAATCTCAGGTTTTTATTGTATGTTTGCTATACAGACAGATGGCAAAGGGCACAGAAGCCTAACCGAAGAGCCTTGCACTGTTACGATTCTTTCCACAAAATATGTTTTTTTTTTCTATTTCAAAGCATTTTGTATATTTGTTTTTATTTGAGAACTAGCAGGTTAACAGAGTTTACAGTACATGACTGGATGTTTTCTGCAGAACCTTCAGAACAGGGATGACAGACATGGTACTGCCCTTAACTACAAACATGTAACAGGCACAATGAAAACCATGCAAACTTAGGGATCGGGCACTTGTTACAGCAATCAAGTGCCACATGGACAATGGATCTCTATAAATTTAGAAACAGGATCCTTTTTGGTGGAAGCCGTTGCAAATATGTAACATTAGAAACCTTTAAGCAGCTTCAGAAATGTAGAATTTGGGTTACACTGGAATGAATCAATCCAGAAAACAGTCTGAATCTCTGAATTCCTTGTGCTGTTTTTAATGCAACTGCATACCATCTGAAACCACGTTATTATTTTATACTCAATTTTTAGTCTGGTTCCCTAACAGCTTTTAATCCAGAATACCAGAATACTGAGCCTTCCCCATAAAATGATGGTGCTCAACTGATCAGGCTGTAGAATGTGTTGCTGTTTCACATTATCTCAGTATTCATCAAGGGTCAAATTACATTCTCAGCTGATGTTTAAAAGAATAAAAAGCTGGAAAACTCAATGGAAATAGAATTTGGACCATTTGAAACTTTTTCTTTTGCAATACACAAAGAAGGGTCAGCTTGATAACTGTATGAGCATAAAGCATGTACAAGCATAACAGAGAACACAGGGGTGAAGCAGAGAGAAAAAAAATAGAAGAAAGCTTCTAAACAGAAGAGATGTTTTCCTTCTCAACACTTTGCAATTTGTCTGGGAAAAAAAATCCCATTTTTAATCAGTTCAGCAAAGTCATTAAGCATGCCTGAATTCTTCTCACGTTCAAAGGATCTGTGGAAAGTTGTTCCAGTACCAAATGCTCCTGAAAAACTTTGTCCTGAAAGATTCCACAGGCAAGTGAAGAACTAAACTGCAAAGGGTCTACCAGCACTGCATGTGCAACACACTCTGAAAGAACAAACCCACTTACTCTAGCAGTCAGCATGTCTTGTTATGGTCTGAACTTACAACCTGCACTCCTGCAGACCAGCCTTCCCACAAACTCCACTGTTCCCACTTTCTGCTACAAGGCAAATGATCTTTTGGACAGATCAAGCCAAAGCAAAATGAAAGAGGTAGAAAAGCTTTAAGGCAAAACAGTTTATTACTGGTATATAAAGCAGGACATCCAGAAGAGACCAGAGGAAGAAGTGACCTGCATTCCTTTCAGCATCCACATGATAAAAGTGCTTTGAAAATGTTTGGCTTTGGGAAATGGATGGTGCAACAAGTATCTTCACAAGTATTGTAGCATTTTATCTGGTAAGCTGACCCACAACAAAATGCATGAAACCCTGCGATTCACCGCGAGTCATACAGAAAGATGTTTATGTTGGAGCACCACTCAGACACCTGTCTCCAGGCTGATCTACTCCTCTCTCTCCCCATCCTCCCTTGTTATCTAAGCCTTCATCTTGGTGTAAATTTTTTGAAGTTATTTTCAAGGAATGGTAACTTTCACTGATGTGCAGTAACTAATAGTAAAGATTAACTACTGCCTTTTCCTATCGTTTGATTTACCACAACACTATCACATTACATGCAGAAAACCAGATTAAGCAGCTAGCCCAAATAACTAGAAGGCAACCAAACAAAACTAACTCCTGAATCTCAGCTCTCTGTTAGCAATGATGATGTTTCTTTATGCCATGTGCTCCCGGTGAAGGAAATCTATATTGTCATGAAGCTAAGAAAAACATAAGGTATGTTTTTTCCTTTCCATTTTCCCTTTCAAAGAATCTTAATAAAAAAATGATGAACCCATATTCTCACTTACTAAATTAGAAGATCTGTAGAAAAAAAGTTAATACTTTCAGATGATTAACATGAGATGAAAGATAGTAGCAGGTTCTGCCACCTCTCAGAATCAATTTAACTGAAGATTTGTTTCAATAATACTAAATTCTTATCTTTAATCAGTTTTTATTACCTTTCAAATAATGCTAATGTTTGTCTTCATAAAAAGCTTGACTTTACAGCTGTATTCATTTGCACCTCTTTACCTACAATATTTATGTATCAGAGTCTGCACACAAGCCAACCAGTCCTGTGTAAAATCCATCACTGATTGGATTTTATTACACATTTTGGTTCCCTAATAATCAGATAAGACCTACTTCCAGTCAGATAAAAAGCATATTTAATACAGAATTATGTCCCTGGAACAGAGTTGTTTTCAGAAGACCTCAAGCTGAGGTAAGTATGCAGTGGGACACACAGTACTGGCTTCATGCTCTTTCCATACCCATTCTGTCACAGAAGGGAATTTAAGAGTGGGATGCAAGCAGACTGCCCCATCTATTTTGGGTATTGCTATTGCTGCCACCTCTTGCTATCACCTCATTTCATAACAAAATCCCTTTCCAGCACATTTTTACCCATAGGAACAAAAAAAGAAGAAAAAAAGCACCTTGCTACATGTAACTAAGCCATTCTCCTGAGTAGTGTAAATCCTCAGGTGCCTCCTCCACATGCACAAGGTCTGTGTAAGCACAAACGCTCCTCCAGTAATATCTGACCACTAAAAGAAAGCATCACAATCTTAGCCCTCACGATTCTGAGGCTTTTCCTAGCCAGAAACACCTTCTCTCTAGAGACTGACATGTGACAACCCCTTTGCCAATGCTGGCTGATCTTGCAGACGTACAACCCTTTAATCTCTCCCTAGTAGTCCTTGGAAATTATCTCAATTTCTTTTCACTCCAGTTTAAAGATTCTTATGTGCTTTTTTTTTCACATATGGGTTTCTTGCTGATACAGCCAAGAAAATACACAGAGCTTGCAAACAAGTGTGGAGGTTCAGCAACCCCAGAAAAAGATGAAGGCAAGAAAACAAAAAAAAAAGTGAAGTTGCTCTTTTGCTTCCCTCTTCTGCTCCCCCTAACAACATTGTTACAATGAGGAGTTTGCTGTCATACTGGCTGACATTGACTATCTGTGAGCAAGTAGTGATACATTTGACCACTAGGAGAAACAACATAACTTCTCAGAAAATAGGAATTGCCACTGTATGACGTCCCCTTCAAAATATACCTAGATCTGACTGAGATGAGAAAAGGGGATGGAATTCAGCTGTTACTGGATGGTATTTCTCTACCTCCCAACATCTCTAAATGACAGTCAAATGTGTGGGGAGAATCAAAAGATTAAAAAAAAAAAAGCTCTTTTGAAGTTGTCACAATGAACAGTCACTGGCTAAAATGAAGAAAAGAAATTACTATAAGCAACTTAAATCATAGTTCTGGTATGACAAAGTAAATACTGTCACACTGCCAATTTAAAATCCTGCATGGGTTTGAAGAAAATGAGCAACCAAACATGAAAACTGGGTAAAGAAAACTTTAACATCCTGGTAACTACTCACTCTTCTAAAATATTTGATAAAATTCTTACACACTCAATGATGGAATTCAAAAGCCGAAACCTGGCATTCAATCCCAACATCCATTGTTCAGTTCAGTGGGTGTTGGAGAACAGCCAGAGTCTCAGTAACTCAGACATTCTCTGTTTTTCAGACTCTGAGGTTTGTCCAGCTCTCTATAGGATTGGACTCTCTGAGGTCTGTCCAGTTCTCTATTGGATTGCTTCAATGAAAAAAAAAAAAATCTTTAAGCAGATATGCTGTAATCTTTAGTTGTTTGATTCTACGGAAACCTTCACCTTTCTAACATTGTACATTACCTCCTCTCATCATTGATGCTTTCAAAAATCCTGCAGACCTTTACACACTAAGCCATATGAAGTATCTGCATTTTCCAGGCCCTTGGCATCCTCACAGAACAATCACCTACAATTATAAATTAGCTGTGATAACTTTAACAAAATTTAAGTGCAGACACAACAGTATCATCAAGTTGCCCAAATCCTCCCTATCATTCAACTCCCATATAAATATTCTTACAGTGGTGGAAACTGCTGAGTGGCCCCGAGTCAGCTTTGTGCTACTTCACACTTTCATAACTCTATCTGTGGGACAAACATTGGGACACATTGCCAGCATTTGATGTATGAAAATATAGTTGTCCATTTATTTTAAAGTGACTTTTCCTGGGGACATTTTCAAAAGCATCTCCTTTCTACCCCATTGAAAGGGAAACCATGGGGACTATCTTCTCAATAGTTCCAACACCAATGGTGCCAATGCCAAATCTGAGTAAAGACAATAGAGGCTCAAAGGGAGCCTGAGACCCTGAAAATGTACCAAGCTGTTGCATGGCTGCTAACACAGACAGAACTGCTGTAAAACGACCAGATGGGATCACATGCCTTCTTCAGTTTGTGTCTCTGAAATCTCTCCATCTCTGTAGATTTTTGAAATACACACTACTTAAGTATGAAGGTGCAAGTTGGAGCATGCTGGACATGGCGTGTTTCAGTACATGCAGCACAGACTGATGTTATGTGTACTGCAAACTAGAGGAAAAGATCCACCGATTTTATCCCTCAGCAGCTTCTGCTTCACACACGCACTTCTGCCACGTTCCTAAGGGCATTCCACCCTTCTGCCTACAGCTGCACAGCACCATGGACATGACTCATTCAAACACCAGTGGAAAGTGCAAACTGCTATGACTGTGTGCTGACCTGCAGTGCACACAACAGCAGGGACTCAGGTAATTAAAATTCAAGAGGAGATGCAATGTACTTTTCCCAGAATTAAATGAAATCTCAGCTTACTCCTATTTGTTCAGAATGCCCCAGCAGAGAGAATGTTTCACCAATTTACTTTTACCACTTCAATCTGCATCCCTCCAATTTGCTCCAGTTTACCTGTTGCAGCAGAAAAACCTACACCATTTTTTCTACCTTTTCCAGAAGAATTTGTTTCTGCACCGCACACAGTACCAGTCTCTACAACCTGTTCAGCAGCTCAGACTAGGCAAGTCCATTCTTTTTCCTCTATTCTCCTTAACATTTAGGCCTACCAAAACCAAAACTTTGTCCTTCAAAGCCCTTCTTAAATCTTTTATCCCAAGACCTATTCTGTGAAAGTAGTAGTTGGGCAACAAGACTATTGCTTATCCAAAACAGACACTCTTACTACAAACTTGTTTATATATGTGCTGCTGCCTGTTGACTTGTATCTTCAGCTGGCAACTCTTTACACTGAGTGATTTAGTTGCTGTGCAGTTATCCTGAACCCAGTGCCACTAAATTTTAAGTGTTCAAAATCAATATAACCTTACAAAATTAATTCGCATATTCAAAAAAACCACTGACAAATATTCAGTAGAATCAGTCTCCATTAATTAATCTGAAATGCATCTAATTCTAGGTATACTTTATTCACAAAGTATGGTTTTTCACCTGGCTAATATGTCTTTCAGGAATGTGTATTTGGACTGAAGCATAGGAATGCTTGTATGTGGCTTTAGCACTGAAGAAGACCGTAGTGGGAGGAAGAATTGTCCTCCCTGTCCATTGCCTTAGCCCACTTTAAGAAGCTCATCATATCAGATCCCTCTCTGCATTGGATATGCCAATCAAGTATTAGGAATATACTCCCCTATCTAACATTTAACTACTATTTAGAACATAAAAGGGACAGAAAGGAAAACAAATGCTCACATATGAACAGGAGGCAGGATGAGGAAGCTTGCTTCAATGAAGAGCAACTGATACAGCACTTGGTACAACTGAACAGGGAACTCCTTAATACTTATGAAAGAGACCAGAAAACAGCAGAGCCAAGGAAGGAACTTTGGGTGTGACTGGAGGAGTAATTCAAGAAACTTTCCACTACACACAGTGTCCTCTGCTCATGAAGAAACAGCCAGGAAAAAAATAGAAGTTTTCAGGAAGTTTTTGAAAAATAACACTGACTAATTTTGTTAGGGTCTTTGAGGGATTTGGGCTTAAGTTTACCTGGCAAGTTGTTCATTAACAAGGTCATGATCCCACAATTAATTTCAAACAACAATACAACTGTGTTCATTCCATACGGAACTTCAGTTCCTCTGCTCAGAAGCTGAAGGACTGCAGTTTAATTAATCTCTAACACTGGAGAGATGGTCTCCATCTTTGAGATATTTTCTCCTGTTTCCCTCATTTCCCTCTCTGGAGATTCTATGTGGGCACATTTCCAAAATCCCCATAAAAATCAAGAAGTGAAGCATTGGTTCTGCAGGTCTGCGTCCACCACAAAAAGAAAGAGGATGTGAGCATCAAATGGGAACAAAGAAGTAAAACTTCACAACAGAAGACTCCGAACTGAAAAATGGACAGACAGGCTAGAAAGAAAAGGAAGACAAGCCAAGAAAGGAAGAACCCCTAGAGTTAAAGGGTAAGAGGATTTGACACTGAATGCAAGCAGATAACATTGGCTATTCTCTGCTTATCCAACACAGCATTCCTTCTACCACAAACATCTACCAGCTTTAGTGGGTAGCTCTGCTCCACCTCTGAGACAGCAGAGATCTGCAGGTGCACTTGTGAACAGGACACATCAAGAGAAAGAATGGGAAAACCTGTAGCAAAAAGCATGAAGTATTGGCAACATCTAAGGAATTCTTCCGTTTGAAAAACCTGTGCGTGGAAGAAGTCGATGAGATATTCAGTAGCCCCAAATTCAACACATTTGTTACTCTTATTAAGGAAACACAACCACATGCAAATGGTTTGGTTCAGGTGTTTTCAAAACAAAGCTCATACTAAGGTAGCTTCAGGCATTACACCAAAACCATAACTATTTTTACTTTCAAAAATTTGTGCATTTATAAAAATTCCTCCCCACCTTATCCTACAATTTAAAAGGGAACCAAGGTATTGGTCTTCTTCCTAGTAATCTTGCAAATATTTTCATACTTGAAGAACTATACTGCGTTTTATAAACCAAAAAACCCAGTATCACTCACTTTACTTCCCACTGGAAACATATAAAATACTTATTTTACTTGATATATTAAAATCTTGACAAAAATTATTTTTAATTTTCCAAGTGCACCTAATCATACAAGTGTACACACAGTATCAATATAAAAAGGTAGCCCAAATTCAAATTATCCAATAATCATGTTTTCAAAATCACTAGTTAGAAAAAAAAATGCTATCTAAATACTTGATCCACCCTATTCTCCAAATCCAAAGAAAAGCAGAATTTGCAGCATCTGGAGAAGCAAAACAGGCTGCAAATTCTGACACGGATAAAGCAAATCCCTGAATAGTGTTCTCCCCACCAAGCACAGCCTGGCCAACTCTTTTCCTTCATAATTCAACTGTCAATTCAAGGACTTCAGCAGGCCTGATCTATTGTGGTAATACCACTAAGAGAAAAGGAAAAGTTTTGGGAACCCAGAATTCAGTCATTGGCAACTTTATACTTCAAGACTAACACCTGGCCAACTTCCAAATGTTCTGCCCTCCAAGGACGAGGGCAAGCACTGTAGAGAACAGTGAGCCTGCTTAGCTTTAGGCTGATGAAGTTACCCTGTTAATGTCAGTGGTATTACTCAAGGTTAAAATTGAACATATTTTTATTTTTTCCTGGACAGTTATATGAGACAAGTATGTGAGGATCATCCAGCCAAACATGCAGAACCTTGAAGATCAGAAATTCAGAAGAGAACAGAACATCCTAAACAACCAGATAAACTAATCTACTTTACTCTCTGCTACAGCAGTACAAAGTCCAGTGCTAGATGAGAGCACTTCATCTGAAACAGCTGACGTAGAAAAACAAGAGGAAAAAAGTCTGCTGACCAGTACTCAAAATAAGAGACTGAAGTCTAGCTAAATACGCAGTCACACACACCATACTCTCAGAACTACAGAAAATAAGTGTATTCTCTGCACCTGTGTGTAGATAATTAGGGCCAGTCTACAAAATACACTTTTGTTTACAGGCCATTTATCACATTTTGATCTTTTGCAATAAGGTTCAATGAGCACTGGAAGAGCTACTGGACTGTCCATTTCCTTAGTGAAAGAATCAAGCTAACAAAAATCTCCATGGCTCCTCACACCTGCCAGACAGAATTTTTTTTTTTAACATGCTTGAAACCACGTCAAAAAAATGCTGGACATGGACAGTTCACACTTGAGATCTTGGCAGTGTAAAAAAAAAAAAAAAA
>WAAE01014589.1:0-23033 GCA_013400495.1 Nicator chloris | reverse complement strand
CGCAGTGTCTTAATGTCTTTCTGATGTTTGTTTCCTATAATGAGTGACCTTAGAGATGGAAACTGAAAGTCTTAGTGAGGGAAATATGTTATTCAGACTGAAAAAATATCAGCAAAGACAGTGTGAGTATCCACTGACTTTTGCTGGTTTTACTGTCACTGTCAGAAAGGGAAGTCCAAGAACAACAGGTGGAGATTTCTGTTTTCATGATCCATACACAGCCTTGAAAAATTTTCAGATAGCTTCCATTATGCAGGTAAACCTTAAGATCCAAGCACCTCTTTATATTTGCATTCTAAATATTGGCACTGAGGTATCTGATATCAAAACTACTAACACAGTAGCCATTGGCAGGGCTGGAGACTCAAATACACTTTATAAATCTACTACAGCAATTGTACTCATCTGGAGAGCAAAGCTGAAGTTCCACTTAACCCAATCTTCAACTGCAGGTTATTTTTCATACTTTTAATGAGACACAGGGATCTATATTAGAAAAGACAGTAGAGAATTAGTATAAATAGTATCTTTTTCAATAAGGATTAACTATCCCACTATCACAGGGTAAGCAATAGGAAAGAATCTCTAGACATAGCCTTGAAGTATGAGTTATAACTCGTGTTTCAAATTAGCAATAGAGGACATAATATTCAATTGCTCATAAAAGAATTATGTTACTGACACTTTGACATAATTAACAAAACTGGAATTTAGCTGGATCACTGTGACTGTGACACTTTTTCTTGCAAAAATGTCAACTACGATTAACACAATGCGCTGAATATGGGGGATTGTCTTGAATTAGATATATTCTTCAAAAAGTCTGGAAATTAAGTCAGGAATCTTGAACGAGTTGTTAGGAACTCATGAAGTTAACAAGAAGAGAGGTCAGTCTAAGAGATAAAAGACAATTAAGTACATTCAAGAGAAGAAATGTTGGAGTGCCTCACTGTGAAAAAGACCAAACAGGCAGAATAAAACCAGGCAGTAGTACATATGCAAGCACTGATCCCAACATTCCTGAAACAAGGATCATCTGAATGCCAAAGAGTCACTAGAGCCAGAACAGTCAGAGTTCAGGCCACAAATTCTACTTTCAGGTGATTTCATTTTACAGTTGGGAACTCCGTTTTCTTGTTTTTCTTTCCATACTTCAGCAAAAAAATGCAACTAAGAGCTTTTGTATTTCAGCTTTGTCTCTCCCAGCTTTTGTAACATATGTTTGACACTGACACATCAAACAAAAGGGACAAGAGGAACTCTGCCATCTCATTTAGTTGGGGCTGTGAACTTTAAGAGTTAATCTCACAAGTGAAGTTAGAATTTGATATTCTGGTATGTATCTAATATTTCCAACTTTCCCAAAATCTCCAGTGAAAAACTTCACATACAAAGTTTTTCCAGTAAGTTCTTAGTAATCATGTGCTATCAGGCAGCTGAGCTCCACATAAGCCTAACATTTGCAGAGGAATAGCTGTGGCTGATCACACCTTGTAACAGAAATCAACAGAAATTCCTTTGTCTGGGAATAACAAATGATTAGTTATTCTAAATACTTACAGGCATACAGAAGCCTCTGGAAGTCTTTTCCAGGAATTAACTCAGAGAAAGGACTGTCATAAATACTTTTAATCATTCATTGAAATGTAATAGTTTTCTCTCTATTATCTGTATAGATAGCTGAATTAGATATGTCAACAATCTGACCATCTGTTATTCCCAAACACTCAGAGCATGAAACTGAAATAATGTAACTCTGGTTAATGTCATATGCCGGATGAAGTATATGTCCTGTTGTTGTGGAGATAATTTAGATAGAGAAGATATGGAATCCTTCCCCTAAAATGCAGTGTTTATAAACACTCAGAACCCTTCTCGTATTCTTTCTGCTAATTTAGGTACTAACAGATTTTCTTATAATAAAGAATGAACAGAGGACAATATTCTACAAATATTAGTGCAGGAATCCTATGTTTTATGCTTCTGAAGTATTCAGATTGTTGTTTACTTCCAAACAGGCTTCTGAAAATGTAAATTGCTTTGAAGTGTATTAATACATTATCTTCCAGTTTTGCATATGACTTTCTAAATAGCAGAAATTATGGTTTATTTTTATGGTAACAAGAACAAATTTAATATCCTACCTAAAAAAAATCTACTATACTAATCCACTATTTACAAACACTTCTGAAGGTGTCAACATACCTAATTTTGAGGTCACCAAAAGAGAATTTCCTAGTCTATTTTGTTCCATTCGTTAGAATGGAATGCTACAGAGGTTTTTGCTTTATTTAAATTACAGCACTTAACCTTAACATCCAAGGACTGCAAATTCTATTCCAAAAATTAAGAAAGTCTACGCCTTTTTTTTTTCATATTTAAATTGTCCAAGTTGAGAGATTTCATCTATGAGAAGTATATTCTAGGATATTAATATAACTGCAACTTTATCACCTAATTTCTGTAAATTCAGCAATTTGCATTAACAGGAAAAAGGGCAGAACTGTGATAATTAACACAGCTTGGCCCACAAGAAGTGTAGAACAGAATATCTTCCATGAGGAAGAGTTGATATTTTTGAGTAGTTTCCAGATCCATATCTGGAACTCTACAAACAGCCTAACTAATCTCAGTCAGGCCTCTAAACTCCAGCATCTGGTGTCTTTTCAGATACCTCTAGGTACAAGGGCTGTCATTTCAGAACGTGCAGGATGTCAATGACACCTCCAAAACCACATCTTGGGCACACCATGCCAAGCATAACCGACATAGATTCAAATGTTTAAGCAATAGAATCCCTTCTGGGCATCACAGGATTTCACTGGCCTTCAAATGGATCTTATGTTAATTTAAATTTCACAAAACATATGGAGATACCCACTGTTCTCATTTTAGCTTCCACAGGGTACAATTTTCCAAATCACTGTATTTAAAAATGTTCTTACCATGTGTCTGTTGAACTTTGAATACATTTAATACTGACTTACATGACCGGACTAAGCATAGCTATGGAAAATTATTTTTAAACGTAATATTTCTTTTGTAAATGATGATAGAGAAGTGGCTAAAACCGTAACAGACATTAGTGCAAAGAACAATACAAGTTTTATCTAAATTGCTTGAGTCCACCTTGTCAAACTGCAGATAAAATCCTCTATAATCTAATTATGCAGACAGAAGCATTTATGGGAACAAATTCCATTTTTATATTGGTCTTGTAATAATCTGACATGCAAAGTCTTACCTATCATTTTCATTTATGAGTGTGATTTTGTTTTCTGTCTCTGGGAGGGCATGGGTAAAGTGATCACTAGACATTAAAAAAAAATAATAACTTAGTAACATGTAGTAACTCAATTCCTTTCAACTATTCTCACACAGAGAATATTAATATAATTTTAATAACACCTGCAGATAACATGCCTCATAAGCTACATTTCCCCTGTCTATACTGCTAATTAGTAGCTGAAAAACATAGTATGTGATACCAGAAAACATAGTTCTCTAACATTTGGTAAAGTTGGTTCTCTGGGAATAAGCAGGAGAATAGTGGGAGAATTGCCAGTGAATTTAGTTGCCTGAAGTACAGCTTAAAAAACATCTCAGGAAAGGTGACTGTCAGAGAAGGTCTTCTAGGCCTTAAGTTAACCCTTTCAAGATGTTTTCAATTAGTAGATTGCTACATATTGCAATTTGATAACAGTAGGTCAAGCTGAAAACAGACACAGTGAAAATGTTTGAGTCAAGCTGATTTCACATTGGAGGCATTAATGACGGCATTTCCTCACAATAATTTTGTGCAAGTTAAGAGGTTGAGAGTCCCCCAGAAAGCTCCATAACCAGTATAAATGAAAGAATTGTCTTCATACTTGTACAAAGAAAATTCCTGTCAAGTAAGCCACTGACAGATCCAACAATAGAGGATGCTACATTTTCATCATTTACAATTACTGTATTTATTCCGATCTCAACAGTTAAGGAGGACTCTGCATATTGCAGAGAGCATTATTGAGTATTTTCTTCAGACACATGATCTGAATATAGAATAAGGAGCAAATAGAATGGAGGGAACCATCTGTTCCTCTGAAACTTACTCAGAAGGTTTTATTGTGTGAAAAAGGACACAAAAACCGGTTTAGGGTGAAGCTATGTTGTAGGGTTTTTCCTCTCCAAAGAATTTATTGTTCTGCCAGATACAGACTTAGGCTTTAAGGAATTGCTTCATAAACTTAATTAAACGCATTAATCCTTTCAAAGACAAATTAATGTTCTAAGTGATTGGTACAGCAAAGAGAGTTGAACTATAAATTCTGCTAAGCAGGTGTATTCCATCTTCCTTTTCCTTCTTTATTTTTCCCCCTTTTTAATTATCTTGCTTTGATTCATGTTTTCTATATCATTCAAAACACATGAAATTTCTATAAATTGGGAAAACTAGCTTTGATGGAATTTTAAAAAAAGAATCTATTTTTGAGACAACTGTGATTATGCAATTGGTTGCTTAATTTAGTTATTTCATCTTTTTACAACGAAAGAAGATAGACACTGGAAAGGTCAGGATATTTTCATCTTAAGAAGATGTATTTGAAAAGTTTCAGCTGGGATTCAGTTTTATTTGAACTTTAAAAAGTGAGAGAAAGAAAATGAGAGAAAATTTTCTTAGGAGAGAGAAGGAGAGAGAAGGAGACAGAAAGAGTAAGAGACAGAGGAGGAGGAGGAAGGAACAGAATGAAAAGAAGTGAAAGTTTAAGAAAGTAAGTAAAAGAAAAAAGAAAAAAGCAAATAAGCAAGCAAGAAATAAAAGAAAGTTGTGCACGAAACTATATGACAAATCTATGACACAGAGGTAGAAGAGTTTGAAAAAGCAATGATACGCAATTCTATGGGGTGACAAGAAATCAGAATTTCCAGTGAGACTGAATGGCTTGATGAATGTGTATTTTGTTAGGTTCTAAGCATCCTCTACAGTGATGCCTACTTTACCAAATTGTTTTAATTTTTAAAAACTACCAAAATCAGGCAGCTAAACACTAAAAATATATAAAAATCCACAAACTGAAAAGATTATGAACTATTGTCTTCCTCCTTTGGGCAGGCGAATCAAAAGTTGCTGTTGCCTGAAAGCACGTGATCATTATCTGTTTAGCCTAATGAGCCATCTGGGATTACTGAACTTCCACTATTCTCCATGACATTTAGCTTTTCATCTTTCTATTTTCTGTATGGATTGAAACCTAAATTTTCAGCTAGTATGGAGAAGGTAATGCAAGTGTCTTTATCAACTACAGTATTTCAGAAATATTTGTAGCAGCCGATTGTCTGATGTGTTGCTGCACTGATCAACATTGGCACAACAGTGAAGAAACTATGCTGGTTTTGATGGGAACAGATCATTATCTGTGTTACTGCAGATCACATAGTAAAAGGAAATTATACTGCAAGGGTTTTTTTAAAAAACTAAAACTTCAGATGAAATTTCAAAAATTCATCATTTAATGTTTTAGAAAATTTTCAAGATATGAAGACTAAAACAAGTGTTCTTTTCATTTTAAGCTCATTTCCAACCTCAAACACTAAAAAAAATTCCCCCAAAAACCCTAAAGCGGGCCTTGAAAATTGTGATATTAAATGATAGTAAAGAGATAAAAATGGTTACATTTTTTTCTCATTGACTAGAGGAGATCCTGAAACCATGAAGAATATAAACTAATGTTTTGTGTATACCTGGAACAAGGCCCATTTCTCATTTAGCAAGTACTGGTCAAAAGAACTCTTGAATATGACATCAATCAGTTTTTATATCCTGGACTAATGGTCAGAGCCTTTTGTGATCATACAGATATGTACTTGGAGTAGTCTAAAGGAAACTGCAGGAAATCTACCACTCATTTTGAAGGGATCACAGTAGTTAAGATTCTCACAACCAAAGTAAGAACGAGAGCAAATATAATTCTGTAACTATCCAGGGAATGTGCTCCATGAAAAAAAACTGTGGGTATGAAATGTCATTGTCTTACAAAGCATATTTTATGCCTGTTTATTATTATTTGCATGCCAAAACACTCACATATGCTCATTAACAAGTTCATACTTCTGCAGCTTTTAGATGAAGAGAGACCAATAAGAAAACTTTTAAAAAAGACACAAAAACTCTCTTTGAAAACGTTGTATTGGTTATAAGATACTTCCATTTTCCATGAAGGTAGAGATTTAAAGGAAGTTTGTATTTGTCCCTCAGCCTCCATCAATAAAGATAGTAGTACAAATGCTTTAACATCTTAATAATTGCCAGGCTAAATTAACAGAGTGATAGTGTTTTGATCTATGATTTGGAGGCCCCTGCTCTGTGCTGGCCTTCAGGAAGATTGAGCTGTCTCCCATATTCCCTGAAAGTGAGTCAATGACTGTTTATTCATTCCCTTGATTAGAAGGCTGCCCTGAAGCCAAACACAAGCGGCTGCTATAATAAATGCAAGACTTATATGCTTTGTTTTGCTTTCTGGATTTAGTACTACACATTAAAAGGAATTGGAGATTGATTTTTCTGCATGGACAAGTGCCAGATAAAACATCAACCAAGTGAATGTCCTTCTTCAGAGAAGCAAGCCCTGTTAGTACTAGATGTCAGAGACATAGTTGAGGTTTAACTGCTGCTACTGAGCTACTTGACGGGAGGTTTTTAAATGTCTCATCAGCTGTTGACACCTGCTCACCTGAGTAGCCATTTTGGTAGAAAATAGTGAGTGGTTAAATTATCTTTCTGTGTTATTAATTATTTTCTCTTTTTCGGACACTGGGAGAAGAGTAGTCCAACATCCCAGTTGTATTTGGCTCCTGTGCCATAAAAGTGTTAAGGAAACTTCCCAGCCTGACCATTCACGCTCTGGCTGTCACATTCCCAACACCAGAGATTTGAGTATTGGACCAAAGCCCCTTGACCTCGTGGGCAGCCCCAGGGTCGGATGGGTCTGTTTGAGTCCCTGCACACCCCACTCACACTCAGACCCCTCTTCCTCAGCGTTCCATTCACGGCACAGTGACACAAAACCACCCCAGATGGTACCTCTGCCCAAGAGCCTGAACAAAGGACCCCTGGACTTTCATCCCCTCACAGTCCAAGCGCACAAATCTTGACCAGTCCTCCTCCCAAGTCTTCAGCTCCTGCTGTGTCTCTCAGTGTCCATTCACCCGCTAGCCCTTTGTTATGCCAGTTCACCTTCCTTGTCTCAGGCTCACACCCAGAGCTCAATTTACACCCCAATCTGCATCAATTTGCAAACTGAGCTACCTGCAACAGATTATTCAACAAAAGGACACGCATACACAGGAGGTGGGAGAATGAAAGATAAATAAATTGTTAATACATTAAGGCTTTGACATTTTTCCCTTCCTTGTGTCATCACTTGGTGCTGTAGAGGTACACCACAAACTGATTTTTCAGAGCTTACCTAGTCTCTAGTCTAGATGTGGGATGTTTTCTTTCTCTGGCAGAGCAGGCAGGCGGTGTCAGCAGCAGCTGACAAATTGGCCAATAATGTGGGTAATAAATGCAGGCAGTAGTCATTTCTCTGCACTGCAATTTATATGTCAAGTTTGAAAAGACTCTTCTCCCATGGTCTGGGACTTAGAAACACATCAAGTAACTTTTTCTAATGGAGTCTCTGTTAAAATGAATCCAAAATCGGTCAATCAATCGCTAAGCAAAACTATTGCCTTCTGAATGCGAGCCTGAGGAGGATGCTTACTGTTCAAAAACTGTAAGGAATTGTAGGGGAAAAGGAACTGTAAGGAAACAAAGGAACTATTCTCTATAATAAATGACTGGACCTTCACCAGAAATTGCCTAGCATATTCGGCAGACCTCATTCTGCTCAAGTAACTAGAGTACCTGGGGGCTTAGTGACAGGGTGTCTCTGAGAATTACAGCAGCCAATGAAAAGTGGTTTATGGAATGTCAGGACTGAGGAAGAGAAAACCAGGAGTGACTTGAACTGAGCTTTCCAAACTAGGCATGCGTCATTTGCAAATTAGCAGCACGCAGTCACAAACCAGGACTGTGTTCCCTGTATAGCTGCACACACACAGAGATCCCAACTGGCCTTGGAGTTTACCTGGTCAATAGCAAAAGTATAACTCATTCACATGGAATCTCTTTGATCAGTCCTCTAGCAAGACAACCCAATCTGCAGTCAGACTTCCCTGGCTGTATTTATTCCTTTACTTTTTTACTTATATGGCACTATTTTAGAGCTGTTAACCACTTTTTTTGAACACTCTTCATACAACAGACTCTTTCTCATATTTTCCAAATCAAATGGCCTTTTTATTTTTCTTTCAATGTATAAATGCACTAATAGACTGATAATTTTCATGCATAGAAAGTCATGCTCTCTTACTTTTTTATTCCTTCTTGGGCTGCAAGCACAGCATTTTTTACAAATGGATGTAAAAATGTATCCATCTTTTTTTACAAAGGATATGAAAGGAATTCATCACATCCATTATATCAGATGTATAAAGAAAACCAAGAAATTAGAACTTCAAATTAACATTTTACAGAAATTATTTTAACAGAAGATTTTGAGGAATATATGTCCATGTCTGACTATTAAAATTCTTCTCCTTTCACAATTATAGAATTCAAAATTTTCTACGAACCTGGAAATCAACAAATTACAATTGCCTACAATGCAAGCTATTAGATTTTTTTATTCAAGTTAACTAACATCCTTGTTTAGAAAGAAAGACCTGTAAGTTTTGATCATGCGTTCTTTAACTTGCTACAATGTTTCCAGCCTAATTTTACTAATGTTACTGCTAGTTAAAATGTTCTGGGATCAATTAGGAGCTGCACTCTTGACTAACAAGTCAATTGTTCAATCATAGCATAGAAAAAACAAGTGTTAATTGTAAGTTTTGGTATTTGTGCCCACTGTTGTACCCAAGGTACTGCGGGCATCTTCTTTACAAACAGATTGGAAACATTATACTGCAAGGATATGTCATTGAATGCTTGATGTAGTTGTTATAAACGAATGGCCAATTAAATTGAAAAAGGAGAATTTATTAAAAACATTTTACAAAAATAAAACAAAAATAAAATTAATCTCCGACATAAAAAATCACAAATAAAAAATACAGTGTGATATCCGGACCTCCCCACTGGGTGACACGGAGACCTCTAGGATTGTCCTGTGTTCACTCCATCCTGCTTCCACCGAGTTCATTTTATATCATTTTCCTTCCCGCGGGGCATGAATTTGTATATCTAACCATATTCACATTGGATATCCCGGTCTTTGGAACTGGTGGAAAAGGGTTCCGAGAAATGGTAATCTGGTCGGGAAATTTTGTATAGATATTCATTGCCGTGAAAGACTTCCGAGAAATGGTGCTCCTGTCAATCCTCCTTACGGGAAACCTGGTGTAGATATTTATCGTCTTGAAATTGCTGGCTTCCTTATCTTGGGTGCTTCATCACGGGAGTTTCGGCCTCATTGTCTTCACCGGTAGTCCATTCTTTCCCTTTGAGCTTTGGTCCTTTTAGTTGTAAATAAGCTCGTGTCCAACTCTCGAGGACCTGCATGTCTTAAAACTTTTGACTTTTTTCAGCACGAATTAGAAATACTAGGTATACATATCACATATTCTTACCAGTTTCCAGGAAGCATTACCTTCAATGAAAGCATATGTTCATTGAAACATCTGTCTAGTCTATCTGTCTGTTTTAACTTTTCAGAAGAAAGCTACTTAAGGGAACCTAGAACACACATCAAGGACAGATAAAAGAGATGACGCTGGACCCCACGCCGCCAGTTGTGGGTGTGCACATGGTACAAAGAAAGCAAGGATTATACAAGGAAATGGGATGGATAGTAAGCATAGGGACATAGAGAAGAGTATGGTTTTCAGAGAGTTTTAGAATGTATGGAGGCACCCACGTGCTGCAACTTAGAGATCCTTCTGCTAGTGGAATCATCTAATAAAATTACATGTCAAATCTCCCCTTTCAGATCACTGATTCTGATAGCATTGAAATTAAAGCACATGAATGTTTTCTAGTATAAACAAAATTAAATCGTAGGTTTGGTCTATCCTAAGTTTGATCTGCAATGATTTACTTTGCATGCTTTACAGTATAAGCTTTTGTAAATTAGTAATTTAAAAGTGCATTTGTAAATCCTTTCTTCATGACCTTAGAGCTGTTTACTGGGATCTACACGCTAGATAAGCAGGGCCATGCCTGACACTCTGGAGTGTTTTCTTTTTGTTCTCCCTGTACAGCTATATGTCTTTAAAATGTCAATATTTCTTTAAAATACTTTCATGTTACAGAGAAAAATATAAACCCTGTTGCAGGCAATGATATTATTACTATTCCTTTCAAGAAAAGCAACTTTCCAATTCATGAGATATTGTTGATATATCTGCTCACTAGTTCATTGAACTCTTGGCTTCTAAATTAAAAATAGAACAAGACTATCAATTAGAATAAATCTATGCTTTAGTTTCGAACTAGTTTTATTTTTTCCCTGCTTTATTTCAGCAAAGGAAAAACAATTTCAATAGTTTTCCAGTTACACAAAAGTAATACTAAAAATGCCAAAGAAAGTATGATAATATTTTGCTGCTGTTGTCAGGAAGACTTCCAGGATTCATCGTTTTTTTCTGACGTCATAGGAAATTGGTGATAAAACTAAGTTGCATGAATGGAGCAGTATCAAAAAATTCTTTTTTTTTTTTTTTTTGCTGCTGCTGTTCATTAATACATGGAAGGGTCTTGGTTCCCACAGTTGATTTAACACCCTTCATGTTCATTAAATACAACAACTCTATATTCAAGAATTCATCATTATTTTAATCACTATTAAGTTCAAGTCAATAAAAAAAACCCTTCAAAATATTATTTTGCCAGCTTTTTAAACCCATCTCAAGGAAGCACCATCTCACAATGCTTCTTGTTGATTCTTTCAAGGGAATAAATACATGTCTTCATATCCTTGTTTGAACAGCTGCTGATAACAAGATACAAGTCTGGTAAATTGTTAAGGAGAGGAAAAGGATATAGGAGTCAAAGCCTTTGACCCTAAAGATGCTGCTTCAAATTCAGCCTCAAAGAGTACTGACTGAAAGTCATTATCTCCTAAAGACCGTTCAGCTTATGTAAACTTGGTTGTATGCATCTCACTCTGAGTTCCTGGTAAGTAAACACCCGCAGCAGAATTAATCCCCAATGAATCTTCTACAAAGGTCAAATGTATAACAAATCATGGAGTTAAAAACCCACTGTCAACCATAAACCCACTTTTTTAGGCAATGATTTGAAACAATGTTGAAGAAAATGAGGTAAAACTGACCAGGAAGGATAAAACATGGTCTGTAGTTAAACAGGCCATAGTAAAAACAGCACCACTAATTCAGTGTCTTGATCACCAGTGCAATATCTTACATTAGCATCACTAAGATTTTTCTTTTTAGTATTTGAAAGAACTAATGAGTTACCTCAGCTTGTTTTCCTTTATATTTGTATAAGATGTATAAGTCCATATATCATCGTGTGTGATAAATACTATTGAAAGTAATCTTCTGGATTTCTTATAGAGAACTTTTTAGCCTCTTCTACTCTTATTCAGCACAACACACTTTTTTATCATCATTCCTGCTAAACCCACTCTCAATCACAGACCTCAAATCATGTGATGACAAACATGAAATTTCAGATAGTTAAATCCACAAAAATCAAGTTGTTAACTCAATGTGAGAGGGACTAATTTCATAGTACTTTTTGCCTTCATATATCAACTGATATCTGGATTTGAGAACTACAAATAACTATTTGTCTTTCTGAGAAAATTTGAAGGTAAGTTATAGAGCCAAAAGGATGATCTGTTCTCTCCTACAATGCTGTGTTTATTGTCTATAAGCTAGACTGAAGAGTGGGGAGGGAATTCACAAACTCGGTCATTCTACATCTCACACTTCTTCAGAAAAGCCTAAGTGCAAATCTTATCCAGCACTTTTACAACTTTACAAAGTCAGTAGCTCTTATGGTGATGACCAGTGAAAGTTACTGCATGATTTCCTGAGTGTTCTTTCATTTCTTTTCTTTTATTCCTTAATGATTCTTCACAAGTTTTTTTCAATATACACCTTAACTTGGGTACTGTGCTATTTTCTCTGAAGACAGAGAAAAGAGAAATGCCCACATTTTTTTCTTTTTTCCCTTATTTCCCCTCCCCCATACCCTTTCTTTTTTTCTCCTCAGTAAGTTAAATATACAATGTTATATAAAGAATAATGTCCTGAGAAGTAGCTCTTAGCCATAGAAAATAGAATTTTATAAGAAACAGGGGAGATGAGAAGAGCATTTTATGATTGTTGGCATTACAGCTAGGACTGTTAAGAGCAAAGTGATGTTCTTGAGCTCATAACTAAAACTACCTTACAATCTTACAGCATCTTTCCTTCTGGAACTTTAATCATTCAACACATCCAGTATCAGGGCCTCTTTAAGTCCATTGCGTGCAGGTAAGTGGAAAGACTTATTTTTAAAACTGATTTATGAATCAATGTGAATTCAAGAACAGATCTGAAATCCTGAATGAACCCCTTGTTCTAATTATTAAACTGCTTTATTTCCCCCCTGTAGTCAAAGATCAAGACATTGAAAAGTGTTGACTTTGTGCATCATATGTATGTGTATGTATGTATGTGTATGTATGTGCATGTGTATGTGTATGTAGATGTATGTGCATCATACAACTAACTTGGGACTTAGTTCATCTATTGACTGGTGACATTTCAACTGTTTCATCAATATTTCATGCTATTTCTTGATTCCCTAAATGCTTGTACATTGCTTGCCCTTGTGTCTTCCCTGGCACCCTTCTGCATCCTTGGGCAATACTGGGAACATATGTGATAGATATTTTCTGTAGGATATTGTACTGTCTCCTTAAGCAGCTGAGCCATGGATGATATAAAGAAAAAACATGATTGTGTGTCCTAGTTTCTATGGTAGTTCAGGGTCTTAGCAATGCAGAAGGAGAGAGATATGACCTAACACATCTGTCCCTACATTTCCGCTTGGTATTGCTACAAGTGCTGATAATTTTGGGAATGAAGGGGCTGATGACTCTGCTGAATGCCAGGAAGGAATCCACAGGAAACAGTAGGGAAAGACGTGCTGATTATGCAGTTAATACCTAAAAACCTCAAAATACAATGCTTTATGATTTGGAATCAGTGGGTCAAAGCCAGAGATTGTTTGACACCAGGATTAATTTCAGGGATTAATACCAAGGATATCAAATGTAAATATTAAAGTTGTTTCTGTGTCCTTGCTCTACCTTTTTTTTCCCCTCAAAAAAAAGTCTATTTTACAAACCAGACAAATATTGAGAGCTAGTTCAAAAAGTTCATGGGACAAAATGCAGTTTGATGATGATCAACAGAAAATTACATCCAACAATTTAAAGAAATGAGGCAAAAGCAAGATTTGGAGGGGTAAGACGGTCATGCTCTTTCAGAATTCCAAGTTCCTGGTTTCCATTACATTTTTATTATAATAATTTTTACATGACTGTAGCTGGACCTCTCATTTTCAAAGCTGAAGTAAAAGTTGCTAGCTGTAGTTTGACAGGAAACCCTCCTCCCCCAAGCTCAACAATGCCTCATAAAAATATCAGATCACAGATTAAAACAGAATGACTTGAAAGTTCAAAAATAACAAGTCTTGCCTTAGTATGTCTGGTATTAAAAATAGCTTTTAACCTGCTTAAGATGGAAAGATAATATTATTTCTATTCTCAAGTTATTGCTCTTTCTCCTTTTGATCTAAAGCAGAAAATTGACTTTAAGTATTTACTAGAGACAACCATAATGTGTGTAATGGACCTTTTTGGCTAGCCATATTAATTTGTTATAATTTTTTAAATATATGAATGATAAAATTTCTAAGGCTATTTCACAATTCTAATTGGTGATATTTTTAATATTACTTATCATGTGATACTAGTACGTGTCCTCACAAACTCTAGATGCCACTTTGAATTTTCAGCCAAGTCTTCTGCTGGACTGCAGTTGAGCAAGATTTACAAGAAGACTTTGAAGTCACTGGGGTAGTGCATGAACATAGACCACAGTTTTACAGAAACAAGAAACATATTTGTCATGCAAAAAAACAACCCAAACCAAATCCAACATTAGATTTTTAACCGAAAAAGTTTATCTAATAGAAAAGGTGAGTCACTGACACTAGAAAATACATTTTCAATATCTAGCCTCCCTTCTTATTTGCAGATTGTCTATTTCACATATACATCCATGACATAAGGACTGATGTATCCTGTAATCCACCTCTAAAATTGTAATAGTTATAATTCAGTATCTCAGCACTGTAACTTGCCCTCAAAACCTCATGACCTATTTTTGGATTCCTGATTCAACTATTTTTTTTTTTTATTGTGAAAATATTTCATGGAATCTATCTTTCCTGGGCTAGATTTTTTCTGTTGTAGTGAATGACTAAGTGCAAAGTAGACAGTTCCAGTGGAATCTGAATACTGAGAGAGCTGCCTCTGTGTCTTCATTCTTGCAATGCAAAAAGTGCAGGTGGTCTCTCAAACCCTATTATCTAAGAATCATGATTGTCACCCAAACTACTGCTAGTACTTCATCTTTAAATGTGGGACATGGCAGCATGTCTTCTCTTGCCTCAAAAAGTGGTCTTTTTTGTTTTTTCTTCTTCTTCTACAAGCGTTTTCAGTGTCTTTATACCAGTACTGAAATTACTCACTATCCCAGGCACCTCTGAAAGATCAGAAAGAAATTAGGAATCTGCAATAAGATTCAATAAGATTCTGAGAGCTGCCAGTGCTGCAACACATTGCAGAGATCCTCTGGGCTCCCATCAGGCTCCGATGTAGGAGTGTAGTTTTCTTCATCCAATTCTTCAACCTGAAAAACTGAAAACGCATGTGTTTGGAAATTCACTTCCAAATCTCCCCACAGTTGCTCTAATACATTAACCCCTGAAGTTTTCTCCTGTTGTTGAATGCTGCTAACACGAACATATATGACTTTTCTAATAGTTTGATTCTCCTCAGGGAAAGGATATTACCAAGTATTTCAGAAGGGACACTAAGTTAAACATCATTCCATTAAACTGATCTAATCTTTAAATAGGGAGTCTTGGAGCAGAATGAGTAAGCAGAACCAGACCTAAGCAGTTGAGTAAAGAGGCTTCCTCTTTCAAGTTTGAATCTGAGTCACTACAGCCTGGCACTTTGGGGGGAGAAAATGCTAAATGGGTGGGAGTGACCTGAACAGTGTGACATTTTTTGTGTTCTTCTACACCTACCATTTGAAGGTTATAGAAGTCTGCAGAGAGCTGTGATGCTCTGACAAACTTATAAATGTGTAGGCTTTACTGTGTTTCACCCCTTAGTAGCTATTTTAATGATCCTGAGACTTAACTCCTTGTATTGAATTTCATACAATTTCTTCTGATAATAATTATTTTTTTTTCACATACTAGTAAAATAAATATTTCAGATAGTCAACACAAATTCCAATTCTCTCTTAGGCTGAAGAAGAAATGCTTAGGAAAGGAGACAGAGTTTAAGTTGATTCATTTTAGATGATGCATAACGTGTACAGTGACAAGGACACATTAAGTAGGAGACAGTTCTTTCAAATGTGTCACTCCAAAGAGATGACTCAGATACTCACTTAGGTTGCTCTTTAACTGCCTTCCTAAGCCACAGCCTAAAATCACAGCATGCATAGTTACAACCTTCACACCTTCACATACTGACAAGATCCTGACAGCTTGCTTTTTGAAAAGTTTAATACCTTTTCCACCTTCTAGTAAAAAAAGCATCAAAGGAAAATGAAAAAATATATAAATATGAGAAACTTCACTTGTACAAGACTATGAGCTACATCAAATTCTCATAGTGGAGAAACAGATACAATTTTCAAAGGAAATTTAATTTCTTATTTTGTTCAATTAGCACTTGATCTATGTGTCTCCTTCTATAAATAAATGTAGTTTTTTCAAACAAGGCTGCCTTCAGTAGGGCCTAACTTATTTTCCTTTTAAAAAAGACAAAAAAATATTTTTAACTTGAAGTTCACAGTAACACAGGGCAATTAGAACCTCTTAGGCAACCAGTTATAATTACTGAAATTAGCTCCACACTTTCAGAATCATGGAATCCTAGAATATCTCGGGTTGAGAGGGACCCATAAGTATCATCAAGTCCAGCTCCCTGCTCTTTTATTTCTGCTTAAAACTAAATCATATGGCTAAGATTGCTGTTCAGATGCTCCTTGAATTCTCCAGTGCTTCCCTGAAAAGAGTGTTCAGTGATGGACCACTCTCTCAGTGAAGAGCCTTCTCCTATGTCTACTCTAAACCTCCCCTTTGTAATGAGCCTTGCAGATTCATTCAATTCTTTCAGGTCCTGTCACTGGTCACCACAGCGTCTTCCCCTCCACGGCCGCCCCCGAGGAAGCACCAGGTGCCACGAGATCATCCTGCTGTGTCCTCCAGGCTGAATAAGCCAAGTGACCTCACACCTTTCCCAGTCTTGGTTGCCCTGCTGTGGAAACATGAATGGTTTGATGTTTTTGTACTGAGGTGCCCAAAACTGCACACGAGCAATAGTGCAGGGTGGAACAATCACCTGCCTCGATCGGCTGGCAGTGCCGTTCCTGATGCACCCTGTTTCTAGTTCAGCTTGCCATCAACCCAAAACTAAGCTCTTTTTCTCTGCTTTGCAGCCTTTTCTCTCCTTCCTTGTACGTATTAGCAACATTACCCTATCCTGGGTGAAGAATGCAGCACTTTCTGTTAAATTTCGTACAGCTGGTAGTTATCCAACTTTCTAGGCTTTCCAGATTTCCCAGCAAGCCTCTCTAAATTTGAAGGATTCCACAGATTTTCCTAATTCAGTATCATCAATCATTACAGTTTACTTCTAAATCTCCCCTACAGCCCTCCCCGTTACTTACTAGCAAGCTCTTCTTTTTGTAATTGTAGCCCACCTGCTCATGAAATGTTAAAAAATAAAATTCTTAAAAAGTCTGAAATTCTCTATGGGTTCATGTCACGACACTTTCCTCCATGTGTTAGTACAAAGATGAGCTTGACAATAATGAGGATTTAGTAAAATTGCAATTCCATTGCTAACACTAGGCTTTCCCACCTTTTCATATTTTGTCAATGTGTTGAATCATTTACTGCTTTGCAGTTTGATTTCAGCAAGAGGGCTCAGAATAATTGCCTCCCACTATTTATGAACATGAATAAACATGCTTGGAAAAGTGGCATGAGGCAGGAATAACCCTTACATTCACAAGTTACATTATTTTGTGCCTTGGCTTGGTCACAGCTTTCCTTCCAAGTACAGTAGGAGCTGCAGCACATTAGTGCTGCCTGCCTTGTGACTTGATGTCTTTGACCTATAAATCACAACGGGTCTGTGAACAGAACTTTACAATCTCTGCACTCTACAGAGTCTTCTGTAGCACAGAGTAGTGTGCAGGATCTGGCCCTCAAAGCTTTGTGGTTCCTCTCCTGTAAAAGAGAACCAAAATAGACAGCTGCTGTGAATCTGAATTTGTTAAATATTTCTAGCATGCTTTAAATCTGAGAAAGTTTTTACACTGTCATTTATTTATTATCCTTGCCAGAAACCAGTGTGTTGTTTTCCAGTAGCCAGACCCCTATGCTCTGTGTAGACACATGCAGTGGAAAAAGAAACCAGCTGTGCTTTACCCACTTTCAAACACCTTGCTGGAGAAATTAGCAATAAAATCACTGTAATGAATCTTCTTACTCCACTCTCCATTTCCATGTCAATGAGAATTTAAGGTTTACTTGAGAGAAGAATTCTATTTGTCTTATGTATCATAAAACCTGCTTATTTATTTTTTGTAAATCAAATAACTCTCCTTTTAACCTTGAACATTCCGCAGTCCTGAACCAGACAGTCTCACAAAATAGGCCAGTCAATCACGTTCTCTTTCTCATTGTGGGTAGGGGTAGTGGGGGAATAGAAAAACCTTCTGTCACTAAAGCCTTTCCACCCACAGGCAAAAAGTCCTCACCCAATTAACTAACACCAGGTGCACACTTGAATGCATCAGAGGTATGTGGTATACTCGCTGGCTCCGTTTCTAACTTGGCAGACAGACATGAAACCTGCCCCTGATTAGCCTGTTTTACTGGACCTGCAGTGAAGGGTGTCTCCCCTCTCAAGAAAATATTTTAGGTGTTCCTGTGCAAATAATGAATGCCTGACAATGGCAGACCCAGCATACCCTGTGCATTAAAAGTACTATCCTTTTTATGAACTGATTTGTCGAGATCAACCAAGTGGCAGCAGTTCACTGCAAAACAAAAGCTATTAGCCATGAGTGACCAGCATTTTGTGCAAATGTAGAGAGTGTCAGAGACCACCTCCACAGTGGGTTTCCTACCTTTATGGGTATAGACTATCAGGTTCTCCCAAAGTTTGACTTTTCCCTCATATATTTTGGCTCTGACAACTTTTGCTACCAGACAGATTCTTAAAAATCTATGGTCAAAAGAATTCCAGACATACACATTTCAACCTCTGAGTGCAACTGATGTAGCTCTTCAGGAGCCTGAAAATCCATCAGTTCAAATTTATCTTAGAGGACTGTGAAGCACCAAACATTCCTAAAAATCAGATGGTAACATTCATAAACCTAGCCTGAGTACAAAGAAATGAAGACATCCAGGATTAACAAAAAAATGTAAATATTTTCTCCTGGATATTCTCGTTATTTATTAATATTTCATAAGCGAGGCAAAAACTGACAAAATTTGTGAGTTCTTTCCCTGATCTGTGTGACAGCCAAGATCAGTTTATTGGTTTATTTTCTTGTAGCAAAGCAGCTTTACCTGTAACTGCTACAAGTACACGCAAGACTTTACAGTTATTGCACAACTGAACCACTTAAATAAATAAAAATCTTTTAATTCAGGATTTCTACCTACTATTGGTAAAAACAAAAACAAAAACAAAAACAAAAACAAAAACAAAAACTTTCTTTTTTTTTAACCTACTTAAAAGCATAGATGATCAATACATGGACTAGAAGTTATTCAGAAGGAACTGCATACAGCCAACAAAATGAGATTTTTAAATGATGATATTGTAACAGCAGTGGAGTTTCACTAAGTTGCCCCATTCCGTGGATACAAATTTGGTAAGCTGTTACTGTGATTCTTTGAACTATTTTCTCTTCTACTTTATGGTACCTCAGAACACCAAAACCAAAGCAGAAGTCAAAATCCTTATTCTTCGATTTAGTCACTTGAGAGGAATATGAATCTGTACTTGCCAGTAACTTGAACTTTGTCTTCCTAGAGGTCTACCACCACTCTTAAATCAACAGCTTCCCCTTTTTTCTCTCTGACTTGAAGATATCAAGGACTATGTTTTAAAATCTCAAAGACTTAAATTCACACCATATTTTAAAAATATGTCTCTCAGACAAATTGGGTCCAATACAACCCAAATTACTGTGCTGTCTGAAATTAAAACACAAACCACATTGCCTGTATATCTATCCTCCTACGGGTCTCCTGAAGAGCTGGGATTCGAATCTTCGTCTTTAGAACAGAAAAACAGAACAGAATATTGATCATCTCAAAGACCAATTCAGTCTAGAACACTTTGTTGTCTTCTGGAACTATGCATGTGGGTCCAGGAAAAATATTAAAAATAGGACAAGAATAAAGTAATCCTTCCCTGGCATAAAATCCCACACTGCAGAGATTTTACTATTAGGAGAGTTACTGTTTCAACTGGACCATTCTATTCAGACAAGGCTGGGTCTGTTTTTAATGAATTTATCCAAATTTTGATTTTTTTTTAAATAATGCATGAAATCCACAATATTTTCTCAATGAGTTCCACAGTCTAGCTATGTATATATGTATGTATGTATAAAAAAACCACCACCTTCCTTTGTTTTACTTTTCATTTGCTATCAAGTAACATCAGTTTGTTCTCCTTGCTTTTCTTTTTGTGAAGGTGTATAATTTTCCTTGTTCATCGTAATCAGAGTAGTCTCTCCCAATCTGTGGTGTTGCTGTGCAACTGCCATTCACTGTGTTTGCTAACTCTTTCATAGCAATTTTCAGATGCAGTTGAATTTGGCTTGTTTTCTTTAAATATTAATTGACAATTCTTCACAATATAAGATATTAAATGTTGTATCCAAATATGTAACATCATATATACTAAGCTTTTTTTTATCAAGTAGAATGTTTACATGCTCTAAGAGAATTCAATGTATTGTGTGCCAGACATGAAGAAAACATCTTGCACAAGAATAGAACAACTTTCTAACTTTTTGTCATCAGATTGTTCACCAAGACTAAGATTTTAAAGGGACATACTTCCTGTTAAATAGCATTTGGAAGTGTAAATATTCATTTTAATCTTTATCTTTCCTACACTAATCCCATACTGGAATTTTTCCCAATATTAATATGTACTTTGGATGTAAAATCAATTCTGGAATCACCACTGGCCATTTTTAATAATCTCCACTAACATCAGACTTTCAAATATGTGTCTTATTTTGTCTAAAAAAGGAATCGTTGTGTTTAAGTGTTGTAAACAGCATGCTGGAGTTTAGGAAAATCCAGAAAACAGATTTTTCTCTGAGGCGTAGTTGGCACTATTATTGTCTCAATCTCAACATTCAATAGTTCTCTAGTTTTTCTTTCTGCAGTGGCAGTCTAAGAACCATTAAACAGTTAAGGACAACAAACAAACACAGAAGAATGAGTGGTCTGAATCAGTTTATGTTCCAAGCCATCATAAGATACATCCCTAAATAATTATTTAAGAATTTTACATCTGGATAAGATTCAGCAGCTGTAAAATATATCATAAAATAAAAATATTTTTTTCAGTGAACCACCTTGTAGTGATTATGGTGGTGGAAGAAGAGATAATATAGATCAGACAAACACCAAGTAAAAAGCAGTAATCAACTTTTGGCTTACATACCTATTGAAAAATGTAGCATTGTTTCAGTAGACCAAGGGCTAGTTTATGCTAAGAGCCATTAGGAATTCAAAAGGATACCAACTCTTCCACCTCTCCCTACAATAACATCCATATGGTGTTCTACATATTGTTGCAAATTCAAATCACTGAGGAATTTCATGCAGTGCTTTTATCCTCTCACCTAACAAATCATCTATAAAACTAAGTACCCTTCACATGGTATTTGTATTAAGGGGTCATCTACTGTTTTCACAGACAGCTATTTGTTACTGGCATGTTTAGTTTCTGCATTTAAATAGCACAGATTTATAATCAAATTTTTTTTGCAAAGTCAAAACATTTAGAAGAAATGGATGAAAAAGTGATTGAAAGCAAGTCTTTGCCATCTACTTTCCCACTTCTCCATGGCCTCTTTTCAATGGTAGCAGGCCATCTATAGATTTCTAGGAATTAAGTACACATCTACGCTGCTCAGCGGGCAGATAAATCAGAGTTTATGCAGTGTTGTTTGAAGACTTTTCTATACTCTTATTAGTAGATATAGAGGAAACAGAGTGGGAGGGAAGGAATAAAAGCCTGCTGACTCTGCAGGTTTCATCCTGTAAGCTCAGGCACTTTGCCTGACCCCCCCGCCCCCTCCACTACTATATGTCAAAGGTGACATCTTTGCAATAGTTCAGAGCACTTTTTTCCTGTGCCTTGTGAAAAACATTAGAGCAGACGAATGAGTCAACCAGTCAGAGAAAAGATAATTTGAGATTTGTCTCTTAAAATGGACAATAGAATATGCTTTTGTAACCCTGGAAAAACAGGAGAAGGATATACCAATGCTTCCACAGTGCTGCACCACATGCCAGCAATCTGTGGTTAAAGGACTCTCAGAGCAAGGTGCTGTTTCATCTTTAATTCAGTTGCTCTCCTTTGGATTCTACCACTTTAACCAATGAGGTTTAGAACCCCTGTGAACTTTTTGCCCATAATCTCCTAAGGCAGAAAGTTCACTTTTTAGCCATAGGTTGCATAAAGAAAAATCTCCTTTGGCTGGATTCTGAGCAGGACCTAGGAAACATATGCGATCAGAGCAAAGATCAGATTTATCACTTAAAGCTGAAACCTCTTGAGTATTCAAATGCTCATCTTCTTCAGAATGTCAAAGGAAGTAAATTATGGAAAGGCCCTCAGAGCTTGTGTTACTGTTGTATGTTCTTAATTGTCATTCAATGGCAGTGTTAGCAATTATTTCATTTAAAGTTTGGCCAGATTTTAATTTCACCTTATTGCTTCTAAAAGATTTTTTTCTTTTTCACTATGTAAACGCTGTATGAAAGTGTCAAGACACAGATATTAAATTTGTTCAGCACTTTTCCTTGATTTTATAGCCGTGGATAAGAGGCTGACTTATAATTCATCATTAAGGGTCTTGGAAAATGAAGAGAGCTAGAAAAATTTCACATACAGATTTGGAAGCACTTCATGTAACTACAATCTGATTGCAAAGCTGAGCTTTTCTTCCTTAGCTTAGGCAATCTACCACTTCTTTTGTAAAGTCATCTGAGATAACACAAGAAAAGTGTGTTTATGAGGAACTTCACATGAAAAGCACTGCACTATTTCTTCGCATAGGGCCAAGAGGGAATTCAGTGTTTTCAGATGAGTGCAGGCATTGACAAGAATAGATGTGATCTGGGATTCTGGAGGTCAGGCAGGACGTTCTGCACTGTTGGTGGTGCCAAAATACAGGACTCTGACCAGTCGACACATAGGGTATTAATGTTTGATAAAGAATTTACTTATTTTTAGTTATTTTCAGTGACATGGGATTTTGACTTAACAGAGAGATGCAGGAATGGGTTTGAATCAGAGTGCAAGTACAAATAGTGCTCACCAGACTGAAGCAATTCTAGCATTCATGTAAATCACAATAAAACAACAATTTCCTGAGCTCATCATCAAGACACCAGACAACCCCAG
>WAAE01014588.1:0-31134 GCA_013400495.1 Nicator chloris | reverse complement strand
CATTCTATGATTCTGTGAAAACTGTCTAAGTGTGTCAGTATTATACCAGTATTCAAAGTAACAAAATCAGGATTGTTCCAGTAGCAAATTAGATTCATTTTATATAAAACCTGAATGCTGTCTAATCTTTTTGGTTAGTAAAGAGTTAAAGGTTTAGGCTCTGTAATGGCTTTTCACATTTTTGAATGACAGTAGGCGTTGTCATAGAACCACAGAATGGCTTGGGTTGGAAGGGACCTTCAAGATCCTGTAGTTCCAACCCCCCTGCCATAGGTAGGGACACCTTCCACTAGACCAGGTTGTTCCAAGCTCCATCCAACCTGGCCTTGAACACTTCCAGGGATGCAGAAGTTTTCTTCAAGGTTTCAGTTCATTTCAGCCAAATGTATATAGAGTGCTGCAAGCTTCCTGACATGAAGCAGATGATTTTAAAAACATCACTCTGTTATAGCAGAGTTATGGGCTAGATACTGGTTGAAAGGCAGATCTCCAAAGGTTGTTGTAATGGCAGTGAAAAGAGGTCATTTTTAGAATGGCTGTGAAACAAGTGGAACCAGGCTCAGCCCAATTCAGCATTCAACTGGAAGTAAATATAAAAAAAAAAAATACTTCTAAAACTTGTATCTGAAACAAACAATTAGAACACCATGACTAGAATATATGTATAAATTAATGTCATTCATGTCCACAAAGCTGGACAGTTTGTCCAGGGAAAAATTGAATGTCCAGTTAGGAGCAAGAAAAGGACAAAATAAAACTAGAATAGCAAAGAATATCTTCTTGGAAATTTCAACTCTTTCTATTCTGTGGTGCTGGACATGGGATGCAACACTGTTTTAGGGTCATGCTGGGAGTGAAGGGCTCAGTTACTGATTCAGTATTTAAACAGAGGACTAGGAAACAGGGAGGGGGCTTCAGCATTACAGTGATGTTCTTGATATTAGTATGTGACAGTTTTCTTGCTTGCCTATTTTAAGTGACCTTGGAAGAACACATAGGCATGCAAAAAAGAGGAAAGATCGCCTTAAGATCTGGGTAAAATGCCTTACTTCAGACTCAGTTTGATGCTTGGCCTTTCAGAAACAGAGGTGTATTTCAGCTGAACCAGATCAGTCCAGACTGAATGCATCATCAAGTACAAGGTTCTTCAAATTGTCAGAGAAAAGTGGAATAAGACAACTACAAACAAGGCAATTATTTTGCTATGGTGAAAATGGAGAGAGAAATGACTGGTGAAAGTTATTTCCCATGGCAGATTGTTCATCTCTGGCCAGCTCCCACTCACATCTGTTTTGTACCTGTCATACCTGAGGAATTTTGGGTTGACCCTTCCAGCTCAAGAGGCCAGTCCTGCTGATTCAGGTGTACTTCTAGATATGCATGAGACATGCACTACGATACCTAGTCAAATGATAACCCTTTGGAACACCAGGCTTCTTACGCTTCCTGACTGGTTTATGGGAATTTGCAGGGCACTTGTCATTCCAATACCTTGCAAATGCACTTCAGGTAGATGTAAAGGTCTTTATCTGGGACACTTTGTTTATTTATTTGCATAGCGAGGGCATGTACTGATGATTTTTAAGACTGTAATTGCTGTTTGCCAATTTTGCTAAATATAAAACTAGATATTAGCTGTAACACTAAAAATTAAAAAAAAAAATCAGAATTCCTTTTTCCCTCTCTTTATTTTGTATACAGAATTTTTTTCATTCTTGCTGTGTAAATTTTTTTCTGGGCATTGGTGTTTCAGTGGCCAAGGTGCAGAGGCTTGGTTGTCAATACAACCACAATAAACACCCGATGTGTGCCTCTTTAAAAGGTCATGATTTAGACAACCAAGCTGACTGGAGTTTTTGTGGAAAATGTAGATGACTGTGGAGAAAGGGGGACTAAACTAGAAGATGTCATGATCTTTTCTGGGTCTTTGGGAAACAATGAACTGTATGTAAGTTGCTTTTCTGGTAATTAAGGGCTTCAGGAACAGGCTGAAATGGTTTCTTCAGCACATCCTGTTACCTGTACAATGTAGCTTGCATATTCTCCTGAAGATTACACTTAAATTACTATCTTATTCCCAGCTGTCTGTACTATCAGAGCTTTTAACTTTTATCTTGGTATTATCATGGATGGATCTTTCTGGCTCTGAACTGATCAGAGACCACTTGTTATGCAGATGAACAAGCCGAAGAGCAATTGCATAGCAGCAATTCTGAATGAATCAGAAGTGCAATGAGGATTAACAGGATTGTCAAACTGTGCCTTGCTGAGAAGTACACCCATCCACTAGATACATCTTTGCCCACTTCCAGTGATCCTGCATGAATTTGAATGTTCAAAACGTTTTCTAATCTAGTTTTGCACACAAGTAAATGCATGTACTGTGTCCTAACTGCTGAATTCAGTCAAATTTTGAAAGTTTGCAATATTACATGCTTGTGACGTTTGTATGATGAATGTGATTTGCATGAGACTAAATGCTGAGACATGTTTCTCAAAAGCATTGAAAATGTTTCCTGAGCAGAGTGCAGTATTTTGACTGTTGCAGATGAAAGTTCTGTCATCATTGCAGTGGGTCTTGTGCACATATTTAAATAGTGTTTGTAGATGTTTGTAATGTTTTAAAGGGCTCAGGCTATTGCCATGTTGTTGATAAATTCAGGTCCAAAGCTATTTGAAAAAGGGAAGTGCTCATTTCTTAAAAGTATTACAGTATCATTGCATTTAGTTCTATTTCTACGAAAACATCCATCCTGGTAAATCAGTAATGTGTAAATTAGTTTCATGTGATGTGATAAAAAGATATCTCTGGTAACTTAAAAACCACATCATTAGAATTTGAATCAACAAGTTTGCAAACATTTCTCACGGACAAGTTGTGCAACCAAGTAAAGCTGTACTAGTTTTAAGGGAGTTCCTGAGAGATTACAGGATTTCTGTGCAGGAAGACATTCCAGGATTGATTTTCAGATCTTATTTACTTAATTTCTTTGGACATGTGTGCATGATTGGTGGATATACACTTAATCTCCCCTTTGAGAGAAATAATCAGGAAATTAGGATGATATCTTCTAATTTTCTGTCAGAGCTGGATTACTTCATTACACTTCATTGAAGTGATTATGTTTTGTAAGCTTAACAGTCATTCTGCCACAGAAGTTCAGAGTCCTGTCAAAAAATTGTTGTTTTACAAATCACACCCAGAGTAGAAAACTGGTAATTCCCACAGTTGGATGGATTGGAGAATAACTTTGTAATGTTCTTAGGCTTTAAGGATTTTGTAAAACATTTCTCCTCCACACAAATATGAAGACCAGTTTTTCCAATGAGTTCTAATATTCTGATGAGCCTGTTGTGTAAAAGTGAATCTTCCTTTGTAGGCTGGAGGCATTGGCAAGGCAGGGTTGTTGTATCATAAATAGCAAAAAGATCAATCCAAGACTAGTGCAAACCAAGACTATTGACAACCTTTTAACTGAATTTTATAATGGGAATAATAACGTGTGCTTTGGAGAGTGAAAATTTTAAACATAGTTAAAAACTAAAAGTAATTACAGTGACTGAGAAAAAATAAATACAATAATTGGAACTGGAAAAGGCTATAATGAGATTATAATGGTACAATAATAATAAAAACAAATAGTAAGCAAAGGAAGATTATGTTTTCAAATATGTAAAGCTCCTGACAATAGCTGGTGAAAAGAATGGGTAAGATGGATAGGGAACATTTTGGAAACTGATTGTGCAGTAATTAGCTGTGAGCTGTGCTGCAGAAGCACTGCAAGCAGGAAGATACTGCCCTTTTGGAGAATAGGGCCAAACCTTACCAAAATTGAGCTATCTCTGTATGTATGCTGAGTGGGGCAAGAGGAAGGCAATTTGGGGATGCAATCCCCTTTTTGGAAGGTAATGAGAAAGCAGGATATGTCTTGAATTACTTGTGTTCAGTCATAACCTAATCTCCCATAGTACTAATTCTGGCCTGTGATAATATCTTATTTTAGCAGTGGTATTAGAATCCAAAAGTGAGAAATCAAGCAAGAGAGAGATTGAAATGCTGTTTTTCTTTGTATTGTGGCATCTCCCAAACTTATGGAAATATCTGTGCGAGCACATAGAAGAGGGGAGCAGAGAAACAGTCAAGAATAAAACTCACTTTTAATGTGTATTAATTTCCAGTTGTGCAGCTACAAGTCCCACTGTAAAGCAACAAGAACCAAGTGGTCAAATGTTGGGGTGCAGAGCTGCCTCTCAGCAATACTGCGTGAGATCCCAGCTTCCAGCACTCAGAGATCTGCAGTGTTAGGTATTGACAGAGATCTATTCAAAGTAAAGAGAGAACTTTTTTCCCAGACGTTACTCACTGGATCCAAAGCTGAATTATCTCTTCGTGTCATGTCTCTCAGATTTAAGTTCAAATAACAATGTGGTTTACACTGAAAGAAGTATTTTGTTTGACCCAAAATTGCAAAACTTCAGGATTTTTGGATTTACAGGGCCAGTAGCCAGATATTTGTGTCCCTCACAGCAGTTTGAGATGAGCTCTTCCTCATCTGAGAATTTGCACAGGTTCCACTGCCTAGCGCATTTTTTTACACAGATTTTTGTGTTGATTTGTTTTTCAGGTTGCTTCTCTGAGCTCTTCTTTTCTCCTTCCCTTTTCTTACTTTCCCATTTCCTTTTCCATTCTTCTTTCTTTTTTTTTCCCTTTTAAATTAGAAATTACAGGTATGTCTTCAATAGGACAGACCTGTAGGACATAGGCTACTTCTGTACTAGCAAACAAAAACATGCAGTGCAAACATCCTAATATCATCCACAGATGCAGAGATATTGTTATTTTCCAATCCACAGATTTTAATATTTTCCATATTGTTCTTTCCAGTGCAGTTTTTGCTTGGGGCCAAAACTATCTGTACCTCAGGCAATTCCTAAACAAGGACAAGTGGTAGCTGAGGCTAAGGACAGAACCTACCAACAGCTTCTTGGATGCAGACACTCTTATTTTAGAGGAAAGAGAGTTGTCCAGAGAATTGTGTGGACAGGTTGTGCATATTGCCCTCACAGCAAGCAAATGTTCCTTGGTGAATTTTGTTTGCCGGTGTTGATGTGGCACAGACCTTTGTGTACAGAAAAGGGACATTGGGGGAGGTTGTGAATGGTCTGTGGGCCTGGGCTGATTAACAGCAACAGGTCTGTCTATGAGTTGGATTCAGAGGTTCTTGCTGTGAAAGTAGAATGATGATGCTGAATATCCTAAATTCCTGATGATGATCAGGGAAGGTTTATCCTTTCTGTCTCATTTCCAACCTGTCACAGCTCTGGTACTCTGGTTCTCCATTTTGGTGCTATTTACTTCCTTCTCTGCCCATCTTCCTTAGGCTGTTCACTCCTGGTTCACTCCTTACTGAGGAAGTTTGAATCTCTACCTCTGAACTTCCCAGTTTCTTAGCCTGATTGCTTTTACTGAGAAGATTTTTTTTTTTTTTTTAAGAAACATTTCTAAGTCGTAATCTGAGCCAACTAAAGCAAAGTAAGGCTTCCAATGTTTGGGTCAAGGCAGGAATATATGTATATTCTTGCCTTCATGCTCACTTTGCACTAGAAAAGCTTTTTGAAAAGTTGTATACCTGTGTAGAAAACTTAGNAGTCTCTCAGGAAAATTCTTAATATATGACCAAGCAGCTCATATGTTGTGAATTCTTTTTCCTTCTCAATGGTCTCACACACATCTGTTGCCTGCATGTTTACAAAGCAGTCTTTTGTACTTCATGTTTAAAAAGGCAAATGAAGCTGACAGTGACCTACTACATATAGAGTAGAGGCTCTAAAGGTCTTGTTCAATAGGTAATTTTTTTCAAGCTACATTTTTTGTACTGATCTTTGGCCATTTTCTTCAGTCAACCACTTTTTATGTTCTTTGCATCTTGGCACAGTGATAGTGCCTGTGCTGGGGCTGGTAGGAACTTGGGATTTGAAAAGGGCACGGGTACTGAATCATGCACATCTTGTATTCTGATGAAAAATATGTACAGTGTCTTACAAGTTGCTCCCAGGAGCATTTTACTTAAATGTTACTAAGACTCAGTCATAATGCACTGGCAGCATCCATGAGAGTAGCTGAGGATGAACTAGCAGTACTGGAAATGGGCCAGGTTAGATCCTGCCACTGCCCTGCCAAGGTAGGGGTGTCCCATGCCCCAGTGATTGCTGTTGTATGTCCCCCAGAGAGGCCAAATTCTGCCACGCTGTTCTCAGCTTCTGCCAAATGAACCTAATTAAAACAGGAATACACATTTTATAGTGGGGCTATATGTGGCTACCTCTGTTCTTTAAGGAAAATGGCAAAATTGCATATAAACTGAAAAGTTGGAGGAAGTGAGAAGGCAGTAATTTTTCCACTCATAGATTGTGGCTGTAGGAGGGAAGATTATAACCATGTCACCTAGACTAGTGACATCTGAGGTAGCTGAAATGGTTTTGTGTGCTCACTGAGCAGCTCTGTGCTGACCTTTTTGACAGTGTGGAATAACTCTAAGATCACCTATGACCAATATTTTTGACCTTGAATACAAAACTATAGAGTTACAGTAAAATACTTTTGTGTGCAGAAAGGACTCACATATATTATTTTGACTTTTTAGTGTATGAACTGTTTCCTCTTGTTTGCGATTTATGTAAATGTAGATTACAATTCACAGAAATTAAATTAGGTTATTATTTTTAATTAAGATATGAACAGGAAATAATTTTCTCAAATTTCTGTCAAATGTATAAAATCTTCCAATTAAATGTTACTAAGAAAATTTTTCTTGTTGTCTGTAGTATTAATTTTCTGCTACATGGGAATAGAAGAAAAAGACCTTATTATTGTTATTTCTGTTAAGGTTCCATACACATTCTTCATGACAGCACCTTAATTTTGAATATTGCAAGGTGAATGGAAATATTCAAATTTTAATCTGTCCTGTTGGATATATGACTAAAAGCCATTTAAGGAAAATAGAAAATGCAAATTTCTTTCAGTGAAAACTTGAAGACTGAAGCAAAAGGCATTTTAATATTCTTACTTTAATATTTTCAAGTAATATAAGTATCTCGCATCATCTGACTTTTCTGGAGACTTCTGGAGAAGTCTCAATTTTATTACAGCATGGTTTTATAAAAAAGAAAAAAAACCAGATACAGCAAACATTATTAATTCCAGTGTTCACAATCCCCTGAAAGTAGAAGTAAAAAAACAGGGGCACCCTGTGAGCAAGAGAAGCTGAAGTTTTTCTTTCAGTCATATTTCATCTGTAGCTCCTTTACCTCTTTGCACCCGTTTGTATGCAGCTGGACTGGAGGAAACCTCTGCAAGGAGGTCTGGATGGGTATCAGTGGTGCAGAAGAAAACATTCTCCTTTATTAAAATGTGGCCCATTACAGAGTAGGAGCCCTATGGAGAGCAAAGGTACAGTGATGTTACAATCAGCATTGCTATACTCAGGTAAAGTGAACATCCAGAATCAGAAAACTGTACATCACTGATTGAACTCAGCATCTTGAAAATCAGGTTGTTAAATGAACTTTAGTGACTGGGAATTTTATGTTTAGCTGTAGTTCAGTTTCTCCCACCACTCCCACCAAAGGTCAGTAATGTAGATATTTTGCCTAAAACATCTACTCTGTTGCTTGTTCCTGAAAGAAAAAAAGGTACCCTTCAGTGATATTTGATGAGCATGTTTGGAAACCTTAGTTCTAAAATAAGGAGAAATTCTTTTTCATGCCTACTAGTTGAAGCAATGCTTCCCTTATAAAAAAGAATCACAGAATCATTTCAGTTGGAAAAGACCTCTAAGTTCTGGTCAAGACCCATCATTAACCCAGTGCTGCCAAGTCTGCCACTAAACCACGACCCTATGCACCATATCTACACATCTTTTAAATATCTTCAGGGACAGTGAACCCACCACTTCTCTGAGCAGCCTGTTTCAATGTTTGACTACCCTTTTGGTGAGGAAATTTTTCCTAATATCCAATGTAAACTGTTGGGGAAGGTGACACAGGGAAACCTTATAAATATGATTGTTTAGCAGGAGGTTCAGAGAACATTGGGCCAGTGAATGAGATAGAAATGTCGGTCACTTTTGATATGGGAAGGGATGCCAGTCCAGGGACAGGATGTTAAGCAATACCAGTGACCAGGCAGAAAAGGAGTCTGCAGGGATAGCAGGAAGAAGGGATTATAGAAATTAGCATAAGGAGGTAGTGCCTTATTCAAATCTAGTAGTTCTCATAGGCTGTATGTAAATTCTATAGGATTTGTGTCTCGCACCGGTTGGTCACTGTAAATAGAATATTCAACACAGAATAGGATAAAATAGACTGTAACAGGAAATTCGCTCTCTTGGAACCACGCCAGCAGTTGGGCTGGCAACTGATGGCAAACGCTGGCACCCACGGCCCCTGAGAATAAAGCATGTGTTCCATGAGCAACCCCGTCTCCTGAAGTATATCATCTAACCATCGAGAAAACTCATCGCAATAGTAAACCTTCCCTGTTGTGACTTGAGGCCATTTCCTCTCATCCTACTCTCTTCTCTCTACGGAGAAGAGACTGACCCTGACCTCGCTACACCCTCCTTTCAGGTAGTTGTGGAGGGCAGTGAGGTCTCCTTTGGACCTCTTGTTCTCCAGACTGAATGATCCCAGCTCCTTCAGATGCTCCTCATCAGACTTGTGCTCCTGAACCTTCACCAGCTCCACTGCCCTGCTCTGGACTCGCTCCAGCCCCTCAATGTCCTTCTTGTAGTGAGGGACCCAAAACTGAACACAGGATTCAAGGTGTGACCTCACCAGTGCTGAGTACAGGAGGACAATCACTGTCCTGGTCCTGCTGGCCACACTATTGCTGATACAGGCCAGGATGCCATTGGCCTTCTTGGCCACATGGGCACACCACTGGCTCGTGCTAAGCTGCTGTAAACCAGCACCCCCAGGTTCCTTTTCTACAGGGCAGCTTTCCAGCCACTCTGTCCCCAGCCTGTAGCACTGAAGGAGTTCACTGTGATCCAAGGGAAGGACATGGCACTTGTTCTAGTTGAACCTCATAAAAGTGGCTTCAGCCCATTGATCCAGCCTATCCAGATCCCTTTGCAGAGCTTTCTTACTCTCCAGCAGATCAACACCCCCACCCAGCTTGGTGTGATCTGCAAACTGGCTGAGGAAGCATCAATCCCCACACCCAGTTCATTGATATAGGTATTAAACAGGGCTGGCCCCAACACTGAGCCCTGGGAAACACCAGTGTGTGGGAAGTCTTTGTGGAGAAACCCACAGCTTCCTTTTAGGAGCAGCTCTCATATGAGGTTTTCCACTTGCCTGTGCAATTGTCAGGTGAAAAAGTACCTCCAACAGGCTCTTCTCGCATTCCATGCAACTTTATCTGCTTGCTGGCTAACAGCAGAACACAGTGTTCCATTTACCTCCAGTCCATGGGAAATATGTTGACTCTTTTCTTTAAAAAATACATGACAGATTCCCTCTACCCTATTCTTTTCTCATCTCTGCCTCTTCCCTTTGCTGTGTGTTAATGTCAGGTGTAAGCCCCAACCTGACCTACCTTCTGTGTCATCTTGGACAGTGCTTGCCAGGAGAGCTAGACTGCTGTCTGCACTGAATGAAGAAGTTTGGGTCATGCTGAAGTACGATGAGTTCACTGTAGCAGTCTAAGGGGAAGTTACTCAATTCTACCACTGTTCAATGATGCAAAGGCTTAACAATCGCTGTAGAACTTCCAGCCACCTTTTCCTTGAGCTTTGTAACCAACACTTTTTAAAATCAGAAATGGAAAAATCCTATTTGTTTCCTTTAGTCCTACGATGATCATGACAGACAAATGATGATTATCTTCTATCTAAAGCTCCAGTGGAATGCCATTTCATTCAGGGGTGTTAGCCACACGTCCACTGTCCTTCAGTAAGGAAATGGCTTCTGCAGCTTCCTGAGGAAGCTGATTTAACTCTTAAAGTTAGTGCTAGATGGGTAAGCAGTATGTACACACCCAGGACACTGCTTAACAAACAGGAAAATAAGCCAAGAGAAGGCTCAGTGCGCAATCTAAAAGAAGCTGTTGATCACAAAGGATACTTTGTTAGTAAAAATGGATCAAACTTCTGAGAATACCACTTGGTCATCATGCATTAATGTCCTACAGTATGAAAGGAAATTGGTGCTGGTTCTGCATGCCTGGTCACTGCAGGTCCTTCCAGCCAGGAGGCTCTTGAGTACACCACTGAGCAGTTGCAATTTGCACTGTATGAAAAACCTGTCCTGAAATAAATCATCCCAGAACCACCCATTGTAGCAGTGAAATTATCCCGCCTTGGTGAATGCCATCTTTTACAAATTCCCCACAGGCTGAAATGGATCAAGACATTAGCATGAGCTTGTGGGCTTAATCTTAGGACATTGAGGCAAGAGATATATCACCATCAGGTAAGTTTTCTCCATAACAGAACTGTCAGAAGCCTTGCATTTCAGACCATGTCTTTGCACATAGCGAGATACTATGTACTTTATTTGGTGCATCAACTACCAACAAAATAGATACTTTTAGATATTGTTCTTAGCTTATATATCCATTTGGAGGTTTACTATTCCTACTTTGGACTGCAAGTGCACTTCTCAATGTGTCTCTGCTCCAGCTGTGCTCATGAATAGTTGATTAATAACAGGTTTGCATGTCTATCCATAATGCATACTTTCCTAGTCAGACCTCTTCTGTTGCTTCTATATATTTCACCAATAGATGGAGTCGAAAGTGCCATAAATTCTTTCAAGATTCATTCAGATGATAGCTTAATTGTAAAATCATTCTGGCCTGGAAGAAGTTGTGTAATATGACAACAGCTTTTAAATTTGTAAATAAAATAAAAATACATGCAAGTGTCTTTACTAAACAAGGAATTTGACAAAAAAGACTTCCTTTTACCTCAGCTATTCTTTGGTGCTCTAGCATTAAAAAATTTTTTTGGAATATACTACTGTACACAGCTGTTTGGTAGGAGGAAGTGGGGGTGTCTTCAGTGAAACACATAAGTTTTGCATGCAAAGAGTATTATTTTTGTTGTGCATTAATATTCAGTTTTGTTAAGGTGGATCAAGAAGAAACAAGTCTGTGATCAGCAGATTCTTGACAGTAATCAATTAACTGACAGTGATTTCCATGATTAAATATTCATGTATAGTATATAGCCTGCACAATTAATTGCAATGTGTACCTCTCAGAGAACAAAATGAAACCAAACATGATGCAAGGATTTATATTTTTTTCTTTTCCTTTCCACTATTATATTGTCATGCTTTATTATTCCTGAGTCTCCCTATCATGAAATGTGAAACTAGGTTTGTTTGGATTTATCTACTTGGCATTCTCAAGCCTTGTGACACAGGAACTATGAGTTGAATGTAAATGTTATTTATATTCATTTTGTACTTCAGTAATGCAGTCTTCAATGTATAAAAGAACCAGGCTTACGGAACAGAGTTTAGACAGAGTGAATAATAAAATATGCTTTCTCTTTAGAGATTAAATGAATAACCACTGTCTAGTTTAGTAATTGTAACTGTCTTGCTCTTACCTGCTTCTTGTATCTCTCTATTCTGTCCAGGAGTGTGTTTCTCCAAGACAGTGATTTGCAGACTTGATTGCTAAATGGTGATCTTAAAATTCCACTGGAATCTGGGCAACGGAAACGGTCCTAGAAATATTAAGACTCAAGCATTTAAGCTAGCTTTTACAGTCTTTCTTCTTCCTGTCTTTTTACTTATCCTTTCTTTTTTTTTCCTTCCCTTCTCCTCCCAGAGTTGAAAACCATCTGGTAAATATAGGCTTGAAAATTCAATTACAGCAGAAACATTGGTAGATTCTTATTCTTCCTCAAAGTCTGAAAATGAGGAGAGACTTAAAGAGAAAGAGCTGCCTCTGCCATGGGTGGTCTTCACTATCCCATGTTTAAGGGAGAGGGAGGAGGCACCTCTCCAAACTTCCTCTACCTCAGAATGAGTTTAGTCATAATTACATAACCACATTCAAACAGGTCCAAACTCCCCACCTGGCAAGAGCATATGGTGAGGTAAAGGGATATTTGATGTAGTGTGCTTCCTTTTTGTTGTGGTGAGGTTATGACATGTTCCAAGCATCAGAAGAAGCCCCCAGCTGGAGCCATCTCACTACCTCACGTTGTGTGCATGGGCACACAAGGCTGACCAGGGAGCAAGTGCTACGTGACCCTTGCTGAAGTTAGAAGAGCTGAAGAGTTGACTTGAATTATTGATGGATGCAGTTCTCATACAGGTTATGCCAACTCTGTGACCCTCTCACCCTCCCAGATCTTGCTTTGCTCTGTCTCTTGTACCCATCACAGGACATGATGGGGACAGCTGCTGCGAGGGTAGCTTTTCTGTGTTAAATTTCTCAGTCTGAGGGTAGAGCAGACCTCTTATCAGGGACTGGGGTGTCTTCTCTAAGCCTCTGGAGGTAGGCTAACACCTCTGGGCTAGAGAAAGGCAATTTTGATTTGTGGTTTAGGCTAAAGGACTTCAGTCTCTTCAGGGAAAGGTAGGTCAGAAGATTTTCAAAATGATAATGTACTTTCTAACCCGAACCCCTTCTGTGATAACTTAAAATGCAATAGCACTAATAAGCCATAATTAGCAATGAAGTCCCTTCTCATTGCATCCAAGAATGTGCTGTGAAGAGTTACGCCTCTTCTCTTCTGAAAGTTGTTGGAGCTCTCCCCCTCTCCCTGTTCTCCTTGAGCAAGAGCCAAGAGTGATGTCTGCCTCCATTGTAAATAATAATAGACCTGGTGGGAATTGCCTGAACCAACAGTTGCCTTCTCTTAAAAAGAGAAATAAGTTTTTACTGAAGTTCATTTCTCCTGGCAGCTTGAGAAGAGGCCAGGTTGCTCATGCTGATGGTTGCTCATGCTGGTGGTTGCTCATGCTTCAATGTCTTCTGCTGCTTATAGCTTCAGTTTGCTGTTGTTTTGTACGTTTTGCCACTCTCCCAAGTACCTTGTCAGAGATTTTATACCAAGTAGTTTATGTTTGTCCTTTTCACCCAGCCAGATATGGCTCTAAATAAAATGCCTGCTCTGAAAGAAAAGAAAATTGGGAACTAGAAAACAAGTCAACCTTTCAACTGAGCAAAAAACTGCAGTCATATGTTTGAGGACACATTTTAACCCCAGTCTTGAACTGCAATTCATCTGTATTTTGACATGCTCCTGGCACAGAGCAGACAAGGAACATCAAATATGGTTTCTGAAAGAGCTTTTATGCTGGAGCACTTGTGCAATCCTCCTGTCTGGGACCTGGGGATCCCAGACTTGTCATAACTCCTGACAGCTGGACTAGTAATTTCACAGAACTATAACAGAGTTTAAAGATTTCTCCTATGGTTTTTCTTCTCCTTTAATTCTGAACCACTGAATTAGCAGTTTTCAATGATATTTTTAAAACGGGGTCCTAAGTTCTTCCTTTTTTTTTTTTTTTTTTTTAATATAAACTTAAATATTGCTTTCATGGCACATTTTAACTTCAAAAAAGTCAGTCTGGAATTTTGATACGCATTTTGCAGTCAGAATAAAATATGAGTAGAATTGCAGACTTAAACACATAAAAATATCAGTAATTCTGTTGATTATGAACCCAGAATATCTGCTGCAATTGCCTTGCTTGATCTTTTATATAATGTAGTTCATGTGATTTCCTTTAAATAATTACTTATTTGAAATTGACCCTCTCTTTTAGGCAGAAAAGGATCTGATTATGATTTTAAAAATAGAGTTATTTTTATAAGAACTGCCCCTTTATCACTGTGTTCCTGATGAACATCTGAGTGACATATTTAACAGCAGTGCATTTTAGTGCCATTTCAAACCCCCAGTAAAACACTTGGAGAATCTTACTACAAGACCATAAAGAATACTTAGTGTCTTTAATGGACTTTATATTAATTAAGATTAAATAATTCCTTTTTTCTTAATGTAGTAGTTCTGTAATTTTCTGTCAGATAGTTGTTATTGTCTTTGTCTTTTTGTGTACTTGGATTTCCTGACAATGGCTTTGTTTGGACTAAAAATCTTTTAAGAAAAACAGACCAAGACACAAATCACTTAGAGAGTTCCTGAAAATAATGACAAATTTTATACTGAAAATTTTGAAATCATTAAATTTACCATACGGCATGCCATTGAAGGCAGAAGACAGACTGCTGGATTATTGGTTGTTGGATTTTTTGGTTCTTTTTTTCCACCATGTCTTAGAGAATTGACACTGTGTCCAAGACTTCAATAAAGCAACACAAATAAAAATTCAATGTTTTCCAAATAAAATAGTCTTTAATTGATTTTCTCAGGAAGGACTTCTTACACCTCCACATTAATAAGCATTCTTCTGTGCTTCAACTAACTACCCACTCGCTTTCTGTCTTTAAAGGATCATCTATCCCAATTACCATTGAGACTTTTCAGTCTCTCATTAAATTTGGAGCAGTAGGCAATTTAATCAGGTGGTGATTACTGTGATATTACAGAACATGACCTTCATAAAGTGTGTCTAACAAATTTGGATATTCTGTTTTACCAAACATATCCTTAGTGTTTAGTTAGTTTATGATTCTCTTTGGGGAAAAAAAAGTGACTCATAGACAGCACTGGTAAGCACCAAAAAAAAAAAAGTTTTTATATATGTTATTTGTCTTTAATTTGAAGTGTTTTCTCTTGCATGTCAAGCAAATAACGAATTTCCACCCCCCATTTGGACAAGTTTGAATCAACCCTGCAGCTCACTGAGGATGTGGGCCATTGGTACGGCATCATTCTTCAGATGAATGCCACATTCTGCCTTTTTTTCCCCTAGTCAGTGTGTCATCTCCCATTGCTTGCAGAGAAGGAACCCTGTTGCAGATGGAGCTCTTACGTTGTGAGCGGTGACTCAGAGCGTCCCCGTGGGCTGTGGAGCGGAGCTGAGGCGCCTGTGGGAGCTGCAGGAAGCGGAGGGGGTGCTGCAGCCTTCTCCCGGCCTTCTGGGGCTCCACGGGCTCTGCCGCACTGCCGGGGACCGCAGCTCGAGCCGCTTCCAGAAGGGCCTTTTCCGGAAAGCTCTGGAGACTCTGGGTGCTGCTCTGCCAAAAAGTGGGCTTAAACCAGGGCTGATATGTAGAGCAGGAAATCTGTGAGGCCAAAAGGAGTTTCATGCTGATGTAGAAGGATTTGGCATAGCAGTATTGAAGCACACTAAGCCATTCAATATCTTTGCTGCCTGTGGTCACCAGGGGTTGGGAAATCAGAGCTACCCTGATACCAATGAGACACTGAACATTTTGTTTGAGTGTAGCAAGTTTAGGTGTGCAGTACAACACAACTATCTTTCCGTAGTGTTCAGATCACAAATCTGGTTGATTTTTTCTCTCCCTGCTCATAAGACATACAGTCCTTAAAAATTCTGTAATTTGAAGCCTTGAATTCAAAACCCCAGACTAGCAGCTCAGACACTGGTCTTTTTATGAATAATCCTGAGCATCTAAACTGTCCACCCATGTGCCATTTGGAAGCTCTACATATACATTCTTCATCACACAATTGAATTGCAAGTTAGATAGGTCGGATTTGACTTCTGAGAGGGTGCATATATTGCTTCTTCTTCTCTAGTGCTAAAATAATCAAACAGATGCCCTGAGCTATAATGTCCAGAGTACTTTGTATCTCTGTTTTAGACATTAGCATGCTCTGAGTATCTAAATATCTTTTTCATACTATCTTACATTATGTAGTGCAACATTATATAGTGCTGCCATCCAAAGAGGAAGAGCTGACATTCTCTTCTCTGCATACAGGTCTTTGAATTCATTTAACATAATCCTCATATGTTTCTTCAGCTAGGCCCATCTCATATACCTGTACCGGAACTACAAAAGTATTTTTGTCAAGTAGTCAGGACTACAAGTACATTTGTGAGAGGTAGCTTCAAAGTGTTATTATTATGTTATTATTATCCTGAATCAATTCCTTCTAGGAGAAGAAGGCTAGTTTCATGAGATCAGAATTAACAAAGGTTCACCAATTTCTTCCCTCTGTGGACTAAAGGAATTAACAAAATACCACTATACCAAAATTTAGCATCCCAGTTCTACCTTTCATATTTCCCAAGTACACATCCAGGAAGAAAATTTGCCAGTTGTCTCTAAGCAACGTGTTAGGCAGTGTTGCAATTTTTCATCTTACTCTAAAATAAATCATTTATTTCACGTAAATGGTGAGGACACCTGTGTTGAATGGTGAATTAGTTCGTAAAAGGCAGAAGACTGATATCTGATTATTTTGACTCCTTGCTATGAGTCTCATCTGGGAACGCTGCTCGTTGAAAGCTCACATTGAAATGAGAAAAAAAAGTAAGATTAAGAAACAGGATGCTTTTAATATCTTGTAGCACGTAAAATGACCAGTAAGTCTTTTAAAAAAAGACATTGCGTTCAGTAGAGCATGTTTTTAGGGATGTACCTTTATCCTTATTCAGATATGTCAATTACTGACTGCTTACCACAAGATGAATTGAAGAAAGGTCTGGAGGGAATTTTGCAGATGTCCTAGTCATGAGAAACTTTACAAAAAGCTTTTGAAGCTGCCCACAGATTTGAAGCTGTGAGAAATGTGAAATGCCATGGATGACTACAAAGCTACTTGAAACTGCTGAGGTTAATGGACTGAATGGTAGGGATTATGAGCATCACTTAACTGCTCTGCTTTTACAGAACAGACTTCTCCTCTTCTAATAATGTTAATTATGAAGCAGATGTATTCTGAGATGACATAATGGATGCTATTGTTCCACTTATGAAAACATTCGATGTTTACTAGTGTTGGTGAGGGGCAGCATATTGCATAATCCTGCTATATTTAATTTTCTGTTGTACATAATACAACGCTATTTCAGATACACTTTCTTTGCATGCCAGTGGAACATCACTGTTTTCCTCTTCACACAACATAGTAAAAAACTATTCCCACTGTTGTAATAATCAGGAAATCAAAGTACACCTCATTCCATGCCTTCATTATTTTGGAAAATGAGTGATGGCCTTCTCCAGCCTAGTGAGCATTCTTTCCAAAGAAAATCAGTATGATTTTCAACATCTGAAAGTTTCAAATTATTACTTTTTCTCCAACAGATCTTCTGCCTTTTATCCCCTGCAGAACTAATTTGGACTAAACAAAGACATAAGCAAACTTGTCAAATGTCTAGCATGAACTTAAGGGCTGGTAGATAGCAGCAGCTACAGAGAATAGAGTTCTACTTTCAAAATAATCTTAAACCCATCTTCCTGTCCTTTTTTCTCTGGAAACTGTAGATGAGAGCCTTTCAGTTTGGTCCTGGATGTGCAAATACAGCTATGTTAATAAGGAGCACTGAAAATCAGTATTTTTCTGTTTTGGTATTTTGTTCTTGTTACCATAAATATATGAAACCAGCAGACAAAAAGACCTCTTTTACTGACAAAAAGCTCTCCCATGTCTAAAAGCTCTTTCTACAGAATGATAAAATTACATCAAATATTTGTTGCCTCCATGCAGAGAGAATTTAGTCTAAGTTTTGAATAATTCCTAGAATTTTACTTGTTTCCCTTCACCCCCATATTATTGATGTGGATTTTGTGGCATGTCCCCCACTTCCAACCCACTCTCAACTGATGGAAATGTTTGGAATTGAGAAGGATTTTTAAGTTACTATAATAACAGCAAAATTTAGAATACAGTAGAGATTGAATAAACCTCACTGCTTTAGAAACTGAAAATCCCTTTTCTCAGATGTGTAAATCTTAACAGGTTCTATCAGATACAAAGCTCAAGTAAAGTATCTATTCTAAAAGTTTTGTCATTTGAGCTGCATTTAGCCATTTCTGAAACCTTCTGTGAATAAAACATTCCCTGCCTCTGCCTTACAAGCAAGGAAGCATTGATTTGGAGACAAGTGCTTGAAGATGTGCTCTGCTGTTCATCACTCTGTGGTACTAAATTACAGAAAGCCCTACAATGTTTCGCTCCCTCATGCCCATCCCTAACAAGCTGTTTTATAGAAGGTTTAAATTATTAATATTGCAACAATAAAGCTTGCAGCTACTACTCAGTTGGCTGCTGGATAAAATTCTCTCCTCACAGTGGTGGGCACCCTAGTAACACATTAGCAGATTGGGTTAAAGACAAACCTCACAAAAATGGTGGATATGGAAGAAGTGAAAATAATAGTTCAGAAAAAAACTTGGAAATAGTTGATGTTAAGTATGTCTAAAGCACTGCAATTGAGGAAGGACCCCATTGGGTGCTCCTTATATTGTCAGTGAATGTTTAGGTTTGTCTTCCTTTGAATAATCTCTCTGCAAAGGAAAAAAAACAACCAAAATGCAAGCTTTGTTTCCTGAACTGAGAAGTATCTTTGAGCCTTTTACAAACACACCTTTTGAAAATGTCTTTTTAATCCACAGTTCTATTTTGGCTTGGACTCAGTCTTCTGTGACACATTTTTAAAGTTGTTTTGAGTTAGGAATACATGTATATTTAGCTTAGTATTGGCTGAAGATTATCCTGTTTCTGGTGGTCTATACAGGATGGATCCAGTCTGTGAAAAATACCTTTCTAATAGAGAGAAATCTATCCAGTTTTGCTATTTTTGAAAAAGATTGTTTTCTGAGTCTGGTAAGGCTTGTCTTGCCACCTCATTGAAGGGTGACCCCATTAAGCCTCATGATTTGGGAAGTATGAACAAAGGCTACTGCTGCTGTGAGTGCTTTTTTGATAAAAGAATGCTAAGAGTCTGCAAAGTGCAAGCTTACTATCCCGTCCACTTTTATTGTAAGTAGACATGCTCTTTAATGGGGCTCTGTAGGCAAAAAAAAAATCCCTTTTCAAATGCCATTAGTCCACAGCTGCTGTGATATCCAGCCCTTGGGTAGACTGGGCCCAACCCTGCCTGCCCTGGGGTCTCGGGCTGGTGTGCCCAGTACTGTGGAATGGAATGGAATGGAATGGAATGGAATGGAATGGNTGGAATGGAATGGAATGGAATGGAATGGAATGGAATGGAATGGAATGGAATGGAATGGAATGGAATGGAATGGAATGGAACAGAAGAATAAATTATTTTAATTGGAAGGGACCTCCAATGATCACCTAGTCCAACTCTGTGACCAATTCAAGGCTGACCAAAAATTAAAGGAGTTTTTAAACATACTCTTGTTACTAAGGACCTGTGTACTTGCATGCACATAAGCTGTATACTTTCCTCCTTAAAGCCAAACAGATTATCATTGCAATTCTTCTTTGGAGGCATTAAAGGGCAGTTATAGAAATGGAGGAATAACAAAGCATTTATTTGAACCCTGTGCTGTAAAGTGTGTGACCATTAAGATGGTCATATACAGCCTTCCTTTCCCCTCCGTGTTGGCTGTATTGCACAGGTTGGCACTGCAGCTCACATTCAAGACTGTGTTGTGTACCTAATGCTTCACAGTCGCACTGGAGTCATCACTAAGAGTTGAACCCAGAAAGTTTTTATGAGTTTGTGTCAATGAATTCAAGAAGGTTATGCTAGACCCAGATGTGTTTGGTGTTCTGACTGATGTTAGGGAAAATCCCATCAAACAAGGTCATTCTGGTGTCCTGAGCTAAGCAGAAGAAACTATTAATGTTCAATGTGAGGATCCAGAGATGTGCTATGTGTTAAGAAATGTAGAAGCACACCTATTCATGTAGTAGTTTTTGAATGCTAGGAATTTATCTGGTAGGAAAAAGATTAAATTCTTACTGTTATCAGCACACAAGTATAATATAATATGCCATTAATTTAACTCATTTGATGGGTTTTTATAGTTTCTATCTTAGAAGCCAAGTGATGTGAGACTTCTTTTCTGTGCTACCTTCTGTTGAAGCCTTAGTCTGAGGAACTGTAGGACTCTGGGTCATAAGAAAATCACTGAGCTCTTTCTAGTAGAAAGTCTGTAATTTTGTTCTGTATTTATCTCCCAAAGTGACCCAGGAGGCAAGAACAGGGTCTCCCAATTGGCAGCTGGTTCCCTGGCATCTATTCTGGTTTGAGGGATTTGAACTGGGATTAGCTCAGTTGGTCAGACCCTGGTGCTAATAACACCAAGGGTCATGGGCCTGTGTGGGTCATTCACTTAAAATCTGGACACAGTGATCCTTGGGGGACCCTTCCAAATCCGAATATTCTCTGATTCTGAACTAAAAATGCTCTGCTGGAGCAGGAGTTGTCAGAGCTGTCCTTACCTAGGCTTTCCAGCAAGGTCTGTATGTGAAAGGATTTGACTCTGTATATTCCTTGGAAATATATAGCCTCTCCAAGCATCCATCTGCCCTCCTATGAAATAGCAATAAAAAGCATATCCTTACAATGATATTTCAGGGGTTAAGTAATTAATGTGTTGAGTAGCTTAATGCAGAAGCACTTTGTATGATTAAGTATTGATGTACTTAATTAGTTTAGGAATTTGATAATGTTCTTTGTGGTCTCCTGCTGTGGTTCATTTAGAACAATTCTGCTTGGTCTTCCCATGGGAGTATAAAGGATGTTGTGCCCAGAACACAACTACAGCCCTTGTTTCAGTCCCACCAAAAGAGACAGGGCACATTAGCTATTGGGGAATTCCAGTTTCTTTGCAAAAATATTGGAACCCAGAGGAAATACAAATGCTACTGGGCAGGACTGTGCACGTGACTGTTCATAATTCAAAAACAACTACATCTTTTCCTAGCACTCCTCTTGATTCTTGGGGCTAATAAAGGAAGTCTGTCTTAAAATACACCTGTTGTAATTACTGGTGTATAGTATCCTGAAATAAAGTTGGGGAGGATTTTACCAGGTCTCCCCATCTAGTTGTTTGCTCCATTTGGGCTACTTGGGAAATGCCAAAGAGACACAGACAGAGTAAGGCCCAATTCCTGAATCTAACTGCAGAAATAAAAGTGGTTGTATGTGATTGTGCAAGTTTGTACACCTACACAGTCATGGCTTAGTTTTCCAAGCAGGTCTTCTTCCTGGACACTGCAAATATGGCACTAAGAAATGCCATCCTGACTGCAAAATAGCTGGTCATCTCATCAAGAGAAAAGAGGGACCACTGTCCTTGTACATCTCAGGTGTAAAGAGAACTCTGGTAAATATTGCTGCACTCCAACAAAAGAAAGATGGAATGGTAGTCCCTTGTGTGATGGACTCAAGTAATCCTTGTTAATGCCAAACTCAGATTTTGGAGACAGCAGCCTCCAATGATGGACAAATATGCATTTCTATATGAAGAGCAGACAGTGACGTGTAACACTTGGTGAGAAAATACTGTCTGCCCTGGTTTTTTCTACAACTTAAAAAGGAAGAGAGAGTATTTCTTGCTACAATGCAGATGTATCTCTTCCAAACTGATAAACTTTTGAAAACTGGTAATGCTTTCCACCTTGAGGCCACCACACTTGCAAAAGCTTCAAATATTTTAGCCACAGTAATAGTTCCCTAATGTCTGAGAATTATGACTAACTGTAGGTGGGTAGTCACCTCTGAGCTTTAGACAGAGCCTATCCATCTGTGGAAACACTGAAACTCACCTCTGCTTTTAACTTTAGAGCACTTTCTATCAGTCCACTTGCCCTCATCTTCCTTCAGCTGTTAGCTCTCTTCCTGGTGGCTAGCATGATGCAGCCTGATTTCAGATTGTGGCTTCTAGGTGCTATGGAAACAGAAGTAATATTTTTACTTTTTTTTTAATGTATTTCTTATTATATAAGTGCATTAGTAACAATGCATGGCACAGGGAATGCAGTAATCGAATGTGCTGTGCAGAGCTTACTCTTTGTTGCTTAGCAATTAAATGTATGCACGTAGCAGCAGCACTGACAAAAATGCTAATAAAAAGTGACAAGTTATATCTCCAGAAAAAATTACACCATTAAGGAAAAAATATCTTCCAAGATACTGGACCAACAGCAAATGGTACATATGGATAGATCATGTCCCTCCTGAAGGCAAGATCTTCAGGTACTGACCACTAGAGGGGCTGAGATGATGGAAATAGAAGGTATCCACATTTATAGCATGGGCTACAGACACACAGTTGTGCAAACATCATGGTAAGGCTTTCTGTTGTTGTTGTTGTTGTTGTTCCTTTATTATTTGTATTTATTTTTATCCATAAAGTGTCTAGAAACATGTTCTGTTTCCTTTGTTTCATTTTTCTCCTCGGTGTTCAGGTTTGCAGATTTTTCACAGCATTTCTGTCTATCGAATTTCTGACTTTCCTAGCAGATCCTTGTGTCACAGTATAAGGTTTTATTTATATAACATGATGCAATCTATTGTGTTAATATGAATAGGATTCTCTTTAAAACTGGTACTTTAAGAATACTAAATACTTATTTATTTATTTATTTTTAATTCAGAGCAAACATGAAGCAGAGGAACGGCACTGTAGGTTGCAATTCTGAAAAAAGCCCAGCATTTAAAGACTCCTTTCTCTGTGGGATTTGTATGTTTAACCTTTTGCTTCTTCTCTCTCATCTTTAATCTTCTTCCAAAATCTGTCACACATCTGTTGTGCTCAGGTAGTGCATTGCTTCTTGGGCTGGTTAATACAGATTATACACTTGCTCTGCTGTGGATAAACAGAGTCATCAAGGTTTTTTTAGCGCTTTTCCCAAACTGGCTTGACACATTGTTGCATGAAATTATTTTTAGTACATTTAAAGAATCATTTACAGGTTCAAAGTAAGTGCTCTTAACTTGTTTATTAGTATCTGTGCTATTTAGAAAATATTTCTAGTTATGTGGAGGATTTAAACAGTTTTTCTTCTAATAATTCTTTCTGGCATTTTAGAGCTTTCTTCATTAGATTTCTGCTTAACAAAGTGCTGATTCTGCACTTGACAGTCTGCCTGCATAGTGAATTGCAGGATCTGGGCCCAATTTTGATCTATTTATATTATAGTCCATTTCATTTTAACTGAATGCAAGTACTAATTTGGCTGCGCTTGCTTTCAGCATTATCTCAAGTTGTGCCAAATCATCAGACAGTCCATTTGGAGTTTGGCGGGCTTTGCTGAAGCTCCTGCATTTTTGGTCAAGTGCTATTGTAAAAAGCTATTTATCAAAAAAAAAGTAGCCCAACTCTTGGCTTGGTTCAACAATTCCGGGTCTTTATCTCCAGCTTTAGCAAATAAGATGGACCCTGAATCAATGCAGATCATATTGTATTCTGTGTTAACAAAATGAATCAGACTTCTTTTAATTCATGTACTATACCCCTTAAGAAATAAAAATGAAAACATACAGTAAAAATAATAGTTAAAAATTGGAACATTACTTGACTTTTTCTCCCCGCCTTCTTTATGCCTGTATTCATAGAGCAGTAATTGAGATAACGCTGCACACAGAGCAATCCTGTTATATGATGCAAACAGCAAAAGGCTATTCAATGAGATTTTTTTGAGCTAACCCACCTTACGATCACTTCACTTGTTCTGTGTTTTTCCAAAAAGGAGTCTTATAGCATTAGTTAAGCAGGCAGAAATTATCTCATACCGATGCAACTAATTGCAACCCCAGCCACTGAGGGTAAGGAAATGAGCATGTAAGATAGAAAGGAAGGAGAAGAGCAGCAGATCATTGTGCTGAAATATTTTATGTGCATTTGGTTGTGATCTTTTTAACAAGACGTTTTACATCTAGCTCAGGACACTGAATCAAACATCCAGAAAAGGGAAGATTTGATTCCACTGGGGTGATATAAAACAAAATTTTCCTCTTCCTCCTACTCTAGTAAATGCTATCATGGCAAAATAAGCTTTGAGAGAATCACTTTGATTTGTGAAATACTTTTCTCCAAAAGGTGCATTTTGAAAGCTATTTCCAAATAAGCCTGTGCTACCCAGAAGTAGCAGAAGTATTTCATGCTCTAAAAAGACTTTTTAAAACATATTAATGTATGCCTTCCTTCTCACATTACCTGCAATGACATGAAAACCTGTGTGTATACATGTATGTATGTGTATATATGTATGTATGTGTGCATATATAATGCAAAGGGGAAAAGAAAATGCTTTATAGAAATGTCTACTTAAATGTCTGCCTGAAAATGTATGCAGTATATTCTTTTTTAAATAGCCTCCTCCTGGTAATACCTTCACTCAGATTCTCACCATTCCCATACAGTGTTCTGTAAATACCCTGTGAGAATGACTAGCAGGGAGGATGATCTTGCATAACAGGCAGCTGACTAATTTAGACCAGGAACATTGATCTACAATGACTGAAATAGCCTCAGTCTTGTTCTGATTGCAACATTTGAAGTTTTGGCATCACACTCATGGATACTTGTGTAGCTCAGTCACCGGAAGTCACTGTTCATATATTTTACCATTTTCAGGTAGAGCAAGAGAGGGCTAAGCCATTCCAAATATAAAAAAAAATGTTAGGGTTTTTGTGTCATTTGTGTTCCCAACACAGAGAGGGATTAAATTTTAAAATTTTTGTGAACTATCTCTGCCCTATCCATGTCTTTAACATATACCATAACAGGCCCTCTTCTCCATTTTTCTCAGCATGCTACATTTCCCTCCATATTTGATTCACCTTTCTGAGCATTGTGTCTTGACCTAAGCTGTTCTTCTCTCTTACCCATTTAGATTAATTCATATTTTCATTAAAAATCTGCCTCCAAAACCTTATTGCAATAATGAAAGTCTGAGGTCCATCTCTCACCTGTATTTTTTTCAGTTTTGGATCACCCAGGTGAAGCTGGGGACTGTGGCATATGTTTCACAGGCACACTAATTGTGCAGTTTCTTTGGCCCAAAAATATCTGTGAGACATTGATTTAAATCAGTGCTGGACACTGCAAAGCCAAACACCGCAAAGAGGCTGGACTTGATTGAGGACTGGTCTGTTCTGGGTCTGAAGCCAAGGGACGAAGCTGAGCTTGCAAGGTGGGAATGTCTTTGAGCATAAGTGATTGCTAATCACTAAAGCTTCTTGGAGGTTAGCTCTGATGTTTTCATTTGATTGATATTCAACTCTTCCCATAGGCGTTGGTACCTATTCAGTGCCATTGTACATGCATGTATTTGCAAACACATATGAGAGTCCACTGGGGTCCTCCTTTGACTCCAATGAGCTTTTTCTCCATCCATGCTCTTGCACTTCTCTTAGAAGAGACCTTAAAAAACTTCCAATGTGCTATTATGCATGTGCTACATAAATAGACATACATCTTATATTCTTTGCTACCACAAAGATATGAGTCATAGCTGCAAGTAATTTTGTTTTGAGTAACAGCAAACTGGATCTGAATTCCTAAAGTAGGAAGAAGTCAGGGAAGAAATGACTGTGTAGTTTGCTAGTTTTGTTTTCAGCAATGAATTCTGTAAAATAAACAGTGCTTCGTGAAATATGTGCTCTTAAAAGAAACCCAAAACCTAACCTAGAACTGTAAAATATATTGCCTGTGCATTTGTTCATTTAGAATTGTACTCTTGTTGCAAAAATACATCTAAAATGCAGAAAACATAGAAAAAGGATAGGTTAAGAAATGAGCAGACTTTTGTGCACTTAATTTTTATAGGAAAAGGAGCATTATTTTTTTGTTTCCCCTCACTCCCCAATGTGTCTTCCTTACAATAATCAGCTCACCAGTTTTAATCTTAACTACTATACCTAACTTGCACAATGCATCATTATGGAAAAGGTAAACTAGTTTGAATCCAAAATTTCTTCCTCACTAACAACCACCAGAAGAAAGTGATGGGTGAAATTTAGGACACTATTGTATAATAAATGAGTAATCTGAGAAAATGTAATGCGTAAGACAACAGTCTCTCCTTGGAGTGCTGTTGTTCAGATACACATCTTGTCTAAATCTAAACATAGTGATTTTAAAAAGTGCATCTTTGGTGATAAATACCCCACAAGCCTGAAAACAGTGAACGGGAAGAATTATATTCATATAAGTGGTTGCTGCCTATTTGAAAAAGCCCTTTTAGCTGTACACTAAGTTACAGTGGAGTTGCTTGTAAAATTACATTGCAATACATGTTTTAGCCTGTGACTGGAAGAAAAGGGCTTTCAGAGACATCAACTCAAAGGCTTTTCTTTTTTCTTGATCAGTGCAGAAGAGAAACTCTTCCATGAGAATAGCTTGGCGCAGAGTCCAGACCCCAGCAATAGAGAGGATGAAGATAGACTTGCTTATAATTTTTAAAGTGTGTGATTTGGTACTCTTGGGCTCTTTACCAGTATTAATATGGGGTTGGAGATATTTGTTTATTGATGGACAGAAAAGAATAGCTTCATCTTTGTTCAACAGAGAAGGCCTTTGCAACATAAAGGATTATAAATGTTCTTTTTGGTAATGTAATTATTTTTTGAAACATTTCTGTAACTTCATATTAACTACTGGTGCTCTGTTTGATACTGAATGTAGTTGTGCTTATCAAGGTATCTGTGGGAAATACTCTGTATTTCTTATGACACACAAGTAGTAAAGGAGTGCAGGAACCCTTTGCCTGTGGGACCCACTCTTGCCATCAGAATGAGAGTAAGCCTTCAATCTGAGTCATTTTATGGATGCTGCAGAATCAGTCTGGCAAGACTTGGTGTGGGAGACCGTTCAACCTGAGACATGGATTTCAGAGAAAGCTTGGCTTTATTTTAACTGCTCAGTCTTTGCAGAAGGTGAGGTGCATGGAGCTTGCTCCCTCCTGCTGGACATCCCTGCCAAGAGGACAGCAGCTTGGAGCGCTATTTTGAGTAGGTTCTGATTGAGGAGAAAGGTGTTTCAGCCGCAGTGATGCCATTTCACCAGCTCAGGGGAGATTTGCCTCTAGATGGAGCCGTCCACTCGTGTTACAGCGGCGCTGGCTGAAGCAGAGTCTCAAAGGTGCAGTGCTGCTCCTGGAAAGCTGCTCAGCAGAGCCCTACAGACAAGCAGGTCTCCCTATTTACAGCAGGCTTTTAGCCCTGCTCCCATCCCTAGCTACTTTCTTGCAGGCTTTCTCTGGTCCCTCTTCTTGTTCACCCCTTGCAGCTCACTCTGTGTCTTGGCATCTTCCAGGCCTACAGAAATCACTTGCTACTCAGCATCTTCATTTTCTCCTTAAATCTATCAGCCAGCTGTGTTCTGTAAGATAGTAACTTTTTTAAAGCTGTGTTTTCTTTACACTGTGTACTCAGTTGCTGTGATTGTGAATCTGCACTGTGTTTGTGTGTGCTTTAGGTAAAGTCAGGGCATGTCTCCTATGTGTTCGCAGCTTGGAATGATTTCTAAAGAATAATTTGTATCTTTACAGGTCATTTGATCCCCAACTTGGATTAATTTCATCTGAGCAAGATCTGTGCTTGTTTTAAATACTGTCCCATTATAAATTACCTTGTCTGTGAGTTAAGATACTCTGCCATAGCTTGTAATGCTGCAGCTGAACCCCTTTGGAAAGCCAGATTTAGAGCTGACTTCTTGGTTCCCAAGAATGTGGGGCTCTGAAATTTCATTGTTCTGGGTATAAGTGTTCCCAAACAGAACAAAACGTGTTTCTGTGCCAATCAAGTTGTAACATATTTTAAGCAGCATGATGTGACATAGTTAATAGTTAGTATACAGAGGTCAATTTATTTTCTTGACATTTCTCTCAGGAAATAAGACAGGAGCACAAGTAAGTGAGCAAGCATAACAGAAAATAGCTTAAATGTCAGAGTAGCACTCAACCAATAAATATCAGCCTTTTGGTGTACTCTCCTTCCACAAGTTTTATAAGCTCCCACTAAACTGCTTCTGTTTTTGTCAAAATCTGGATGCATGTGCATTTACTAAGACTTCATCAGAAGTAAAAGCTTTATCACATTCTCATTTACAGTGAAAAAATTTGAGCAGAGAACTGTTCAATATTTTCTATGACTTATATAAAAATTGCTGACTATTTTAAGCCAGCAGCTGAATTCTTTGAACTTCTAGGAAGTACTTTCCCCCTTTAATGTATCTAGGTGTCATACATGGAGATGACACATGAAAAAGTGACCACTGCTGATTTGTTGCTTTGTGTGACATTTAATACATTAGCAAGAGTTTGTTATTATGGAAGTGAGAGATTACAGGCAAAAGCTCTATTTTTCCAGCCTTGTTTAAGAAACTAATGTTGTCATAGGCAGTATTCTGAGTTCTTACAGGTTGGACATCTGGTCTGAAGCGTCAAAGGCAATTTGCCTATCTTTTAAGAAAGGATTTATGATTTTGGGAAAGTTCCATCTGTGAGTATTGGGCATGTTGTTTCACTCCTGGGGGCTGGCAAAGCTGGAAGAGGTTCTGTAGATTTGGATGTCGAGGGGACTATATATCCTACCCCAGCAGCAGGAATAAACCTCTGACAGCGCTGCTTCTCTACAAACCACAGCTCAGTTGGGTGTAATTCCTGCTGAAGGTGTCAAGTATTTTACCCGCATGTCCTGTAGGCAGTGAGCATCCTGTTCTTTCTGAAAAAGAGAAAAAGGGTTCTCAGTGAAAGGGCCTCATTGTGTATTGAAGAGTAATATTAGGAACTTTCACCTAAAGAGAACGTCAGCAAAATCACATATAGGAAAAATAAAGGGAAGTAACTGAACTGATAAAGAATATATTGACCTGTCAAATATGTCACACTAAAAGCAACTAGCTGTAAGGAAGTAATTGAGGTGAAAAGAAAAAAATAGGCTACTTGTATGTAGGAGAGCTGACAACAGTGGTTCAGGGTGGTTTTCAAAATAACAGGCAATACCAGGGGACAAAATCATTCAGCGTGCTGGAAGGAACTTAAGTAGGAGGCTAACTGAAGTAAAAAGATTAAACCAAGAAATGTTTTAAATGACTGTTGAGGACACAGCCACTGGATACAATTTTAGAGAGCTTGGTATACTGAGTGACCGTGAGATCAGGAAATGTTACAGGCTCTAGCCAGTTTGACATTTATATAAGAATACTGATAGAAAGAATCATGCTGATTGCTGTAAGATAAAGCAAAGAAAAAAAAGAAAAACAACAAAATTAATTTACATGTAGCTATTTCTTATTACAATAGATGGGGAATCTAGCCACAGAAGATGAATTTTTAATTTTCTTATTATTGGAAAGATTTACAATAATACTAAGAATAATCATCTGAATTTGGCTTGCTAAATCTCCAGCTAGTGCCTTTTTTCTGGCAACCTGTACAGTGTTTTCTGGTTTTCAGCTTTGCACTGGCCAACAGCAGAGAGCTGTTCCACACACACTGCTGAAGCTGGGGGTCCACAAAGCATTTCCACCACAAGGTTTCTCCTGAAATACTTTTTCTTACATTCAGATGTGGAATAATATGCCTCAGCTCAGAGTCTATACTTAAAAAGATAAAAGCAACACAGCTAAAAGGCTTATAAACCAAAGAGATTAATTTTTTTTTGTCTGAATAATTTTGGTGCATTTGGTGAATTTTAATGCTTATGGAAATGAAAGATTTTATTGGAGGCGAAGAAAGTGTAGGCAGTAACCATAGTGACTTCTACATGTATCAGCTTTTCCAGTGTGCTTCAGTTCTAGACTGCAAAATCCTGGATATCAAACATTTGTGGGTGCTTACTGGGCAATCATAATGCAGAGATGATGCAGGGGTGTTGTTTTCCTTTCATAAAAGACTGGAAACATGGGAGCAAAAGTCGTTTGCCAACTTTCTCACTGAGGTCAAATCTAAATTATGAAAGCATCAAAGGGTGCCACTGTGAATATTAATGTTATTGCTGATGTTTTTCTTTGCACAGTGGCAGAGTTAAATAATCTATCAGGACTATGTGCATCTTTGTCATGTCAGTTTCTGGCCCTTGGTCACCCTTAGAGAAAATCAAATTTACAGATGTACGGTAATATGCTTTCTTGAACTATTGCTAGAGCATTTTACTTCTTCCTGCATTCCACTGTTAATGAGTAGTCTTGCTCACATTGTCTTTCTGCAAGAAACATACAACTTAATAGAAATAATCTACAGAAAGAAGATTTCTAGGATGTTGTTTGCTATGGCTGAAATAACTATTTTTAGTAGTCAGGCTAACCAGTAATTTTAATGCACACTTTCACTGCCATAGCATATTCTAGAAGCCTCTAGATGTATCCAAACTAAAAAAAAATTAAAAAAATTAAAAAATAGAATTTGTAGTACATGTCACCTTTGGAACTTTCCTTTGGGATGTGAATAAGATTCTCTGAAATGAAAATGTAGACTGATAGAGGAGGAAGGAGATCTAACTCCTATTATATGAAATTATTATATGTTTGAGTAGTGAATATTGCAATACGGGGTATTATATATAATTTCATTAAACTATTCAGCATTAGGAGTGTTTTTTGTTAAAATTATGCAGTTTCCCTATCCTATGTTGTGAATATTTTTTTTCTTCAAATAGGAAGCATAAATAAAATTAATTTACTTTCTAAAATAAAAGACAGATTCAATTACTTTCTAAAATAGACCTCATAAAGATTGTGATAAGTCAACACATACATTATTGGTTATTTGGATGTGTGTAAATACATGCATCTGTTTATCTTTATTGCTTTAATTTAGCATGTAAGATTGAAGAGAATTTGTGTAAAAATGTATTTTTAATGCATATTGTGGCATCCAGAGTACCCCATTTCCTCCCATTGTCACTATACTATGTTTTTCTATCTAGCTCAAATTTCTCAGTGGGGAAGGGTCATATAAGTGCTATAGGTTTCTCGACCTTTGAAAAACTTGCCAGTCGTACATTGATCCTTTAAAGTTTGACTTTTCAAATTTGTAGAGGACAAATCCAGGTTCTTGTCAAGCTGTTACACACACTTGGTATGAAGTAGGGTCTCAGAAAAAAAGCTCTTCAAGAAGCTTTTGTAAAACAGATAGTAAGAAGAAGCCTTTGTTTTGAAGTCCTCTCAATTTATTTAAACAAAACAAAAAGACTTTGTTTTCCTGGTTGTAATTCAAGTGAATGTGCCAAGACAGGTGTGTCTGTCTGAATGGTTTTCTTGCAATTCATTATTCCAGGGTGCTCAAACCCAGC
>WAAE01014586.1:0-45982 GCA_013400495.1 Nicator chloris | reverse complement strand
CTCTTTTTTTTTTTTTCTCTGAGATCCAATGAGCCTCAGGGCTGCTAATACTGGAAACAGTCAAAGAAATATCCTGAATAGGGATGGAAGATACAGAGGCTTGTAACACTGCAGAAGAGCTGTGGTCTATAAGTGCTGTATTCCAATTAGCTTTGCTGGTAGGCTTTTGTTAGTAGAAGACAGTGCAACAGGGCACCTTACACATCAAGAAACAGTAAAGTGTTCTACAAGGAAGAGGCAATTCTTGTTTTTTGAAATAACAAAGCATACTTAAGAAAAATAGGCCATTTCTCTATGTTTAAAATTGAAATATTTACCTTGAACTGTAAGCAAAGATGATGAAGAAGCCTCCCCAACAGAGTTTTCTACTTTGCAGATGTACTCCCCACTGTCACTACTGTCTACCTGGCTGAAAACCAGAGTAGCAATTTGGTTCCTAAAGTGCATTTTCACAGTAGCAGTTCCTCTCAGCTTTGTATCGCCTTTGTACCATGACACAATCATTTCTGGTGTTCCAGCAACCTGGCATTGTAAGGATGCAGAATCCCCAACAGTCACCTGCACTGGCTCCAAGGGTGTAATGAAGTAAGGTGGTTCTGAATGACAAAGACACGCCATTAGCATAAAAAGATATTGCATGATGACCTTAGTAGTTCAAATAACACTTGTTGAAGTGATGCTGGCTTGACGCACCTAGTATTGTGATTGTACCATGACAAGTATCTTTCCCAGAGTCATTTTCAATATGACAAGTATATTGCCCCTGATCTTCTAGTTTGCTGCTAGGGATTTCCAGTATGGCAGATGTGTCTGTAGTGGTGATGCTACACTTTTCAGAGTGCATTATTTTCACTCCATTTTTCTTCCATGTCACTGAAATCGGTGGAGTACCCATATATGTGCATTCCAAGATTAAATTTTTCCCTTTCTCTACACTTAAATCATTCACCTTCTTCACAAATTTAGCTGGTTCTATAATAAACAAGAGGAAGAAAACAAATTAAATAAAGCCAAGAGATCATCTTTAAGAAGCATAAGAAGCAGTAGTCTGGACAAACCTTTGACAAAAAGATGTGTTGTGCAAGAAATTTTCCCTGCCTCATTAGAGACCTGGCAGGTGTAGTCTCCACTCTCAAGTGGATGGACATCAAACAGCTCCAGTTCTGCAACTGAATCTTGCAAGGTGATATTGCATCTGGGTCCTGGTACTAGCTCAACACTGCCTCTGAACCATTTAACTTCCAGTGGAGGGGAACCTTTTACAATACTAGTAAAAGTTATGTTTGCCCCAGATAAAACATCCAGTGGTTCAGGTTTCTTCACAAAAGATGGTGGTTCTAAGCATACAAATAAAAGAGACAGAGAAGAAGTACATTTGAACTTCTTTCGAAAATTACAGTCATCAGAAATATTCAACAAAGAAAAAATAAAATCTTTCTGAAAATAAATCTGGACCCTCCGATTCTGTCTTCTTACTGATACTGACCTCTAACACTCAAAAATGCGCTGCATTCATCAGACCCAGCCACATTAGTAGCTGTGCACAAATAAGTTCCCATATCAGACTCCTGAAGTCCATTCACTTTCAGAGAACAGGTATTGTCTGTAAGAGTAGCCTGATACTTCTCTCCACTGGTAATCTCTTGTCCGTCATGAAACCAGGAGACCAGAATGGGTGGTGACCCATAAACTTTGCACTCCAGTACAGCAGAAGAACCCAGCTGACCATATGTTTCTTTCAGTTTTCTTGTGAAAGAAGGAGGTATAATACGATCTGCATTTGTTTCAAAATAAAAATAAAAATAAAAGTTACCATACAGGGTTCTTAAAATGCAGGAAGTTCTCCGTGCATAATAAAATTAGTGACCTTTCTTTTGCTGTATCTGCTTTGGCAACATACTGTGCCACATCTAAGTATTTGAAAAATAGTCAATGGTTAAGGATGGGCTGGAACTTTCATTCACAATCTTTGAGGAGCACCTTTTTTTATTTTTGCTGGTCTTTATCATAAGCAACAATATTGCACCAGCTGTCCAGGACAATGTGTAGATTAAAGCTGAAGAAATCAAGTTCTTTCAACAATTCCTGCCCCTCAGAGTTTAGGTAGGCATCTATTCTTGATGCCTGTCAAAGTGGCATGCCAATTACTCTTAGGATTATACAACTCTTTTAGGTTGCCAAGCATAAAAACCTCTTTGCTATCTGAAGGCTTTGTAAAGGAACTAAAGGATCAGAGGTGACTCAGAAAGAGTAGTCAACTAACCTGAAACATGCACTGAAGCTGTGCAGCTGCTTTTACCAACACTGTTTTTCACCTCAAAAGTATATTCTCCACTGTCTTCTAGGGTTGCATTGAGGATCTTTAGCCCAGATACTTTGTTGAAGAAACTGATTTTATATTTATGGTCAGTGGACAGTTCATTACCATCCTTAAACCACCTAGCAGTAAGCTCTGGTGTGCCATCTACTGTGCATTCCAGAGTACAAGAGTCTCCAGCTGTAACTTTGACTGGGCCTGGCTTCTCTAAAATGACTGCAGGTTCTGCAATGAAATGCAAGTCAGAAAAATTTTTAGAACTATGAAATAGCTATTAATATAATAAAATTTAAAATTTAAAGCATCTTAAAACACGTTGTGTTTTTTATCTCATGCTACCAACCTAGCACTTTCAGCATGGCAAAACATTCCTGAACTCCAGCATCATTTTTTATCTGACAAATGTATTTCCCAGAATTGGTTGGTTCTGCATTTCCAATCTGCATAGTTGCAATGTTTTCTGAGTAGGAGATCCAAAGATTATCACTTTCTCTGATGATTTCCCCTTTGTCTTTTAACCACAGAACAGAAATGGGCTGTGATCCTTGTACTGCAGCCTGCAGTTCAATCGACTCCCCAACAACGACAGTGAGATCGCTCAGCTTCTTCACAAAGGTTGGTGGTGCTATTTAAGAGAAGATATTTAACAGTAAAGAATCCTGCCAGGAGTGAAAAAGTAGGAGAAGAATTGCAGGAACAAAGGAATGCCAAGAAGATGCCAAGCTTTGTACAAACCTCTTAGTGTTACAGAGCCAACACAGGAGTCACTTCCCACATCATTTACAGCCTTACAGCGATATTCACCAACATCTGCAGTATCCACACTGAGAATGTGAAGACTAGCTATGTAGTTCTCAGACATAACCTTATACTTCTTGCTGCTCCGAATTTCTCGTTTGTCTTTATACCATGAAATCTGGAATGGAGGAGTGCCCTGAAGCTCACACTCCAGATGAATATCAGACCCTTTCAAGGTCTCGACTGGATGGGGCTTCTTGGTAAAAATGGGGGGTGCTGGAAAAAAGAAGAAAGAGTTATCCTTTGCTATTTAGCATCAGAAGAGTTACTTGAATTCTTCTGTCCTCTTTAATCTCTTTTGCTTAAATAATACAAAGACAAACAATAGATAAGAAAGATCTGCCACAGAGATTAAAAACAGACAAGAGATTTGCCATCTACTCACACAAGTTTCGGCCTCTCTGACAAAAGAAAGTGTGATTTAAGAGCTTTTCTTAAAGGAGGACCCTTACAGTTAGAAAAGAAGGAAAGAGCTGAGGTTCTGACCTTTTACTCTCAGTGTAGTACTGGTGCTTGCACTACCCGCTGGATTCTGAGCTTCACAGGTGTAGTCACCACTGTCTTCAACGCTGAGGTTGTGCATTTCAATGACTGCCACTGAATCCGCAAAGGACATTCTGTATTTTTCACTGGGGTGGATTTCAGTTTCACCTTTGTACCAGGTGACTTTGATTTCTGGAGATCCACCTATTTTGCATTCATATGTTGTGGAATCATGCTGTTTCACAAGTTTTGAGGAGTCTAGTTTCTTAATAAACCTTGGTGGTTCTGGAAAGCCAAAAAGGGGAGACGATGCTTTAAACTGCTCTAATTGTTTGAATAAGCAGGGAGACATGTAACTGAAACTGTAAACTTTAAGGATTTAAGCAAAAATTCTGATTTTGCAATTGCTATGAAATTTTTTTAGATGGTTTCAAGTTGGTCCAAAATCCAGATTAAGAAGCAAACAAGTTTTCTATATGCATTCCAGTGAGTTTCTCCTTAGTTTACTGACCCACTGTACCTCTCCTTGTATGTATTCACTACAGATTAGTGGATATGTGTGGTTTTCTTTACAAAATATGCTCGTTATACATGAGTAATCAAATTGCCTGATGCAAATGCAAGAATCCAGCTGTTCAGCCAAGAAATGTTATTAAAAGCATTTGAGTATTATAGCAATTGCTTTATATCCTGTGATTAATAATTAATATAGTCAATAAATGTATCTGCATTATAACCCCTCGCACATTTAAGGCAAAACCAAACATAAAGTTGCACATAAGGAATGAAAGTTAAGGAGCTTAACTTAGTGTAGTAGCAAACAAAAGAGCTTGGAAATAATCATGCTGAGGAGAATTATGAGATGGCTGGTATTACAGACATTGGTGTTAAATGTTAAATTGAAAAGTAAAACAGATGGTTACATTTTGTTCCATAAGGAGACAAAAGGAGAGGAAGTTTGATACTTTTCATCAAAAGTACCATCTAGATGATTAGAAGCACAAGACTGAATGCTCATAGATCAAATATAGAACTAGTAAAACCAAGGGGTGATAACGTGGACACAACGAACAAATCTCTCTGCAAAACAGGATGAAGTGCCTCTTTGTGTGACTGTCTCTAAGGTGTAGGAAGAATATCTAACTAATTATGGATTATTTCATCCCGTGGGACAGTTGCAGAACATCCTGTGTTGCTAGAAACAAAACTTCCTGAGTTTCTAAAAATAGAAATGATGATTTGTTAACATCAGGACTCTTGGAACCTTAGCAATTTACTATTGAATTTCACTTTGAGGAAGAGTTGATTATCTATCTGCATACTAACAGTTGCTGAGTAGTCACACTTTGATTCCACTCCTTTCAGAAAATGAGGGTATACACATTAGTAAGGTATATATTTAGAATGTAAAGCAGTTCTAGAACATAAAGCAATTACTAAAACTACAGATTGGGAACATTAGAAGCTAGAGTGAGAAAGCTAATAAAAAACTGTGAGGTTTTCAGGTCAATTAAAAGAAAGATCTTAATTCTACAAACAAAAGCCTGCATGTCATAGAAGTGAGAGAGCATATGCTCAAATTAAAGGCATACAAATCAATGCACCCAAAAAGATTGCCCTTTCAAGTTCTGTTGAAATTAGTTGAAAGCAATCAACACTACTGATTTTACAGCCCTGGGGAAACTGTACAAATTCTAAAGAATACTGACACTAAAAAGTGTCAGAAAATTCAGTATCAAAAAATAAAAACATAATGCCAAAAAAACTCCTCAGGATTTTATGAATAAAGATTTGAAGAGTAAAAAAATAAATAAGGTCAGCTGGGATCATTTTACGAATGGTTACTCTGTTCAAATAAAGCTATTAGCAATCATATAGTTAATAATGAACAGAATTATTGTGGTGGAAAGAAGCTTCAGATCTTTGAAAGAGGTTTGATTTCTTGCTACAATTTTTCAACGCATTCTGTAAGCCAAGCTACATAATACAGCAGCCCTACTTATAACTGAATCCAGGTAACTCAGTCTTACACACCCTTTCCAACCCCACCAAGAAAAATGCTTATGGCTGGAATAAACTTGATATATATATATAAAACATTTGACAATTAATAAAAAATCTTGCTACTAGTAGCTCAGTTTCTTGTGTTATTTGTCTTAGAGAGTAAAAGGATTCACTCTTGAATTTTTTTTACTCCACTCTTTGCACTCCAAATTCATACAGAGGAAAGAGAAAAAAAAAAAAAGGACAAAAGAGGAAAGAAAGCACTAAAGCAACAACGACCTTTTAACTGAGGCATAATCTAAGCAGGGTATCTCACATGTCTTCATTTATAAAATCAGTAAGATTGAAATATCCGGAACAGCTATAAATATGTTCCCACCTACATTGAGGAAATTGCACTAATATACATGTGTCACTTGCACCAAGACAGTCTGAGTCATTCATAAATTTAGATTTCACTTTTAGAGGTGAAGTATTGGGTGGGATGGATATTTGTCACCAAATCTGCTCTCAGATCCCCCAGTTTTGCTGTTTAGAGGAGCAATGTTTTCAATCTGTGAAAGAGCAAAGCTATTTTCAGGAGCTGCACATGCAGTAAAAATACTTTTAAGCCTCATAACTGAACTGAATTTCTGTCAGTTTCCTTTCATACCCCTGGGCAACATAGTGACTGTCACTACTGGAGAAAGACTTCAGAAAGACAGATTTTGCTGTCCAACAGAACCATTCATAAAGGTGCAGCAAAGTAATAAGAGAGAATTAATGTTTCAATGGAAGAATCCCTTTGATAAGAAAAAAATCATGTACTATACCAAAGCAGAAGAAATATGAGTATTTAAGTATTACAATAACATGTACGTGAAGTAAGACATCTCAGAGTAATCTCTTGTAAAGATTGTTAGTCACACAAATATCTGCATTCAGGACCTTGTTTTGCAGGTGTCTGCCTTGCAGACAAAACGTCATAAATACTAGAGCCCACAGCAATACCTTGTACAGCCAGCTGGGCTGCACACGCGTCCTTTCCAACACTGTTGCTGGCAGTACATGTGTAGAGTCCAGCATCCCCTTTACCAACTTTTAGGACCATCAAGCTGGCCGTGTTTTCCACCAGTGTCATTTTGTAGTTGCCACCTGGACGAATCTCTCTGTTGTCTCTGGTCCAAGTAATCTTCATGGGTGAAGAACCAGTCACGTGGCACTTAAAAGTTGCACTTTCCCCCAGTGCCACATTGATAGACACCGGCTTGACATCAAAGAAGGGAGGTTGTAGGTGTTCTGCAAAGAGGAAAGCATGGCAGAGCTCACCACCAAGCCTGCCTCACCATGCCATGCCCATTGTCCCTGGCCACCACACAATGCGTAGACTGGGAAAAAGGGTGGAGAGGTAAAAGAGCAAAGACATACAAAAGATTTTCATTAAAGTGTGGTCTACAAACCTGTAAGGAGAAGTTTGGCACTGGAAGAGGCAGTCCCCAGAGCATTTTGGGCTGAGCAAGTATATTTGCCACAGTAATCCATACTAGTTTCTAAGATCTGTAAAGTTGCAACATTATTTAAGAAGGCCGACTGCAGGTTATCAGTGTCACTTAAGAGAACCCCATCCTTGTACCAAGACACCTGGATAGGCTCTGAGCCAGTTATGCGGCAGTCAAATGTCACTGGGGCACCAACCGCCTCCTGAATATCTTTAAGTTTTCTGGTGAATGTAGGGGGAAGTAGACGTTCTGCAAAACAATAATAATCACCACTATCAGTAGGAAGCCAACCTAGAATAAATTATCTTTGAAATTAATCAAACCCCCTTTCTGTAGACAACAAAGTGTTCCTACAAACTACCCCACAACAGAGTGGCTCTTGGCCCATCACCTTTAACAACAAGCAAAGCTGTGGAGGTGGCAAAGCCAATGGTATTTTCTGCTTTGCAGATATATTCTCCGATGTTGCTGTCCTCCACAGCAGAGAATGCCAGTGTTGCCACATTTTTCTTGAAGTGCATTTTGTAAGCCTGTGTTGATCTGAGCTTGGTGTCATCTTTGTACCAGGACACCTTGATTTCTGGTGAACCACTTATCTGGCATTTTAAGGTCAAGGGCTCGCCAAGCTTCACCTCCACACGGTCCAGGTGTGTAACAAAATAAGGTGGTTCTGGGGAAGGAGAGAATGTGGTGAGCAGAGGCAGAGCATCACTAGGGTGCGTTAGGGGGATCAGGGGTGATGAATACCTAAGATAGATACAAGGCTGTGGCAAACATCCCCACCCGCCTCATTTGCCACCTCACAGGTATATTCGCCTTCATCATTCTTTGTGCTGTTGAAGATTTCAAGAATGCCAGATTTTTCAGTAGTTGTAACACTGCAGCGTTGAGACTGAGCAATGGGCATGCCATTTCTTTTCCAGGTGACAGAGATGGGAGGGGTGCCAATGTAGCTGCTTTCTAGCACAATGGACTTCCCCTGCTCCACACTGAAATCACTTAATTTCTTCACAAAGACTGCAGGTTCTGTGGGGAGGTATGAATCAATGGTAAGAGGGACAGATGTGGAAGAGCTGCAGGCAGGGAGTGAATGAAGATAATTGTGCATTCATGCACACACCCAAACACACCTTTCACAAAGAGCTGTGTTGTACATGAGGCACTGCCAGCATCATTTGTGACCACACAGGCATAGTCCCCACTGTGGCCTGGCTCCACGTTGGATAGCTGCAGCTGTGCCACAGACTCATTGAGAGAGATGGAGCAGTTGCTGTCTGGCACCAGCTCCCTAATGCCTCGGAACCAGGTCACTTTGAAGGGAGTACTGCCCTTGATGTAGCTGGTGAATGTCACATTTGATCCAGGCAAAACTTCCTGGGGATCAGGTGTCTTCACAAAAGAAGGTGGTTCTAAGGATCATGCAAAGAAGTGAAAGAGGGAGAAAGATGTTAATAGGAGGGTCTCTGTGGGGAGGAAAATGACTAGGCTTGAGTCAAAAAGGAAAAATAAAAGAAACCATGGGAAAAAACCCCAAATCAAACCAACCATTATAAAGAAACCATGGGAAACCAGTGGAAAAAAAAAAAAAAAGGAGAAGAGGGAAGAAGAATTTTGTTGAAGGCATGCCAGTATCCTTCCACTGACCTTGTACAGTCAAGAAGGCACTGCATTCATCAGATCCAGCCACGTTGGCTGCCACACATGTATATGACCCTGTATCTGTGACACCCAGGGCATTCAACTTCAAAGCACAAACATTATCGAAGAACGAGATTTCATATTTTTCTCCACTAACAATCTCATTCCCATCTTGAAACCAAGACACAGATATGGGAACTGTGCCAGACACTTTGCACTCCAGCAGCACAGAGGATCCCAGCACCCCATTTGTCTCCTTCAGTTTTCTTGAGAATGAAGGAGGAACAAGGCGATCTAAGTAGGACAGGGCAGAAGAACAGGAAGACAAGTGTTGAGGTTTCTTTCAAGGGAAAGAAAAGGGGAAAAAATAAAAGCTTTCTTTAAAGACAAGAGTGAACAATAAAGACATAGAGCTGACCTGAAACATCAACTGAAGAGGTGCAGCTGCTGTCCCCCACTTCATTGTGCACCTCAAAAGTATACAAGCCCCTGTCTCCCCTGTCTGCAGAAAAGACTTTCAAAGTGGATATATTGTTGAAAAAGGTAATTTGGTATTTGCGGTCACTCTTTAGTTCTCTGCCGTCTTTGTACCACTTGGTGATAAGCTCAGGTGTCCCTCCTACTTTGCACTCCAAGGTAAAAGGATTGCCAGCCATTACTGTGATCGTCTCGGTCTTCTCTAAGATGACTGCTGGTTCTGAAATAGGAAGGGAGGGGTCTGTGTGTCACAGGGAAATCTACCCACAAACTTGTGAGCACAGGGTGTAAGCAGAAGGCAAAGGCTGGTAGAGCCACCTGTGCAAGCTGTAAGACACAGTACCTATAGCAGAGTAGGCTATACCCACCTAGAACCTGTAAAAAGGCAGAGCACTCCCGCATGCCAGCATCATTTTTGATCTGACAGATGTACTTTCCAACATCAGTTCCCTCTGCACTGGCAATCTCAAGAGTTGCAATGTTGTCCATAAACCACATTTGAATATTTTCACTCTCCCTAATAACTTCACCCTTATCCTTGAGCCAGACAACAGAAATTGGTGGGGATCCTTCCACTACTGCCTGCAGGGCTGTTGGCTCCCCAATGAAGATTGCAGTGTCACTCAGCTTCTTGGCAAACCGTGGAGGTTCTGATAGCAAAAACAAGGAGGCAGAGGACAGTTAATCATACATGCTTGCTTGCAAGAGTGACAGCCAGGAGATCAAGAAAAGAGGGCAATGATGTTGATCTTATAGCATACAAACCTTTGAATTTCACTGGGCAGGTGCAAGTGTCACTTCCCACCTCATTCATAGCTTTGCATTGATATTCTCCAGTATCTTGAGATTCCAAATTGAGAATATGAAGACTGGCAACAGAGTGCTTTGCTGTCACCTTGAACTTCTTGCTGCTCCTGACCTGCCTCCGGTCCTTGAACCAAGCCACCTCAAAGGGTGAGGTCCCTGCTATCTCGCACTGAAGGATAACGTCTGAGCCTTTAAGAGTGTCCACAGGGCTTGGCACCTTGCTAAAAACAGGTGGTTCTATAAAAAAAGAATCACAATGTGTGAGCTTTCTTCTCTGGGTGGGTTTCTGGATAGTAGCAGGAAGCAACATATTCAGGAAGGGAACCTACGCTTATATTGCAAACACATATTTAGCTTTTAAATACGTGGCCTCACCTCTAAAACATCCCAGCACTCAAAGGGCAGAAAATGCGATATTTCTGCACCTGTTTGGAATCAGTGCTCAGTGTCCTTCCCCAAAAGCCACTCTCCCTGCACTCTAGGGTCACATTCCATTTTACATTCCATCTTTCTAGTCATGAAAGCTACAGTCAGTGAAGCTCAGCTACACAGCCTCCTCTTCCGTCTTAAATTTCATTCCTGTCAGTATCGCTGTGTATAAAAAGGAGTAAGAGGGATGGCTGAAAAGTATTCCCAGCTCCCTCACCGTTGCTGGAGCTCCATCTAGTCCATGTTTCCATTGTGATCAGAAAAGCTTGCCTTGTTCAGCCTGCAACTGACTTAAATGGGGAGACGAGGGAATGACTGCACAGTGAACACCCACTGCTGTTTCCTGCATGATCTCTGCTGCTTAAACACAGCAGCATTTAAATGGAAGAGCAGCAGGAGATACACTGGCCCAGCAGCCACCAGCTGCTGCAGCAGCAATGGGATGTGCAGCTGGGAGCAGGCCTGGCAGCCAGGGATTCTGGTGGAGTGAGGAGCCACGTGCTAACCTTTCACTGTGATTGAAGTGCTGCAGCTGGCTGTGCCAGCAGAGTTGTGGGCTTCACAGATGTAATCCCCAGCATCTTCAACGCTGGCACCCAAGATGGTCAGCGTTGCCACAGAGTCTACAAAGGACATGTGCAGCCTGTCGCTTGCCTGGAGTGCCTGATCATTTTTGTACCACATGATTCTGATCTCTGGTGTGCCGCTGATTTTACATTCAAGCTGAACTGTGTCCCCCTGCTTCACGAACCGCAAAGCTTCAGGCTTCTTGATGAACTTGGGAGGTTCTGCAGAACAGAATAAGTATGTAGAGAATGACAACATACCTGTTTGCCATGAAATCTACAGTGCTGAGCAAGAGTTCTGGGAAGCACAAGAGCACTACAGCACAAAAATAAAATTGTTACAGAAATTGGCTGCATCCCCAACCAGAGTTTCCTCTCACGGAAATACAGAAGATGAAGAAAAGAAGGCAAAGACAACAATGAAAACTATGTTTGGCCAGCTTTGGACCCTGCTGCAGGAGACAGTTGAAGCTAAAAGATACACAATGGTTGCTCCACTCAATCAAAATTTTGCTGTTACATTTGAGTAGTAACAAGTAACAGGGTTCCCAGGCCAACATGAAAGATTTGACAAGCCCTTCATCTCTGGGAGCAACAGAAACACGGTAGGGATTGTTTTACTTGCTTACACATCTTTAAAGTATATTTCTGCATGAAGAAGTTAGGTGATTCATAGTCTACATTTAATCAACAATTCAGAACTCCAACTGAAATCTTCAGCAAATTTGAAAGAGTCACCTATGCAGGCCAACAAACACAAGGTAGAGCTGTATTTACTAATAATTTTCTATATAGCAATTGCTATGAGTGACTTCCACAGTGACTACAGTTTAACTATTAAAGTAGAAAGTGATGTGAGTGCAACTCTCCATACAAACAGGTACACAGAGGTACCTTTCTCCTTGGAGATTTTGCAGCCACAGAAGACTTCTGCAGTTACACAGTATGATGGGAGAAGGTCATTACATGATTTATGTCTGCAGTCTGGAAAGCTACTTTCTATATATTTCTAAACTAGAAACGGTAGAAGATCAAAGACAAAGAGATCTCTTTACCCAAGAAAAAGAAAATGCACAAACAAAGGTGACTTAATACCTTTGACGCTGAGTTGGGCTGAGCAGAAGTCTTTCCCAACTTCATTACTAGCTTGGCAAGTATATTGGCCAGAGTCTCCTTTACCCACTCTGAGCACTCGAAGGTGAGATGTGTTGGCTGTGAATGTAATATTGAAATTTCCTCCAGTTCGGATCTCCCGACCATCCTTGGACCACGTTAGGTGTATGGGCTGGGCTCCCGTAACATGACATTCAAAATCAGCACTTTCTCCAAAAGGCACATCAATAGATTCTGGTTTGATGTCGAAGACAGGTGCTTGCTTGGGTTCTAGAAACACAAAAACCCCATGTAATACTCATACCTCAGAAAAATACTTATCCAACACACAGATATCATTGCATGCACGAAATAAGAGGGAGGAGCCTGCAATCCAAGTAAAAGATAAGCCAACACACCTGCCACTGTGAGCCTAGCGCTGGAGGTGGCAGTGCCCACAGAATTGGTGGCTGTGCAGGAGTATTGCCCAGTATGATTCATCTTGGTTTGTACCAGTTGCAGCACTGCAACATTATCTACAAAGGATATGTGCACATTGTGGTCGTCTTTTAGGAGCACACCATCTTTGTGCCAAGTGACAGTAATGGGCTCTGAGCCATTGAGCCGACACATAAGCTTAAGGGGTAAACCAGCAGGGTGCTCAATGTCCTTTAATTTTCTTGCAAAGGAAGGTGGTTGTTTGCGCTCTGGAAGAAAGCAAGTAAAGGATAAATATACCCCAGTATGCAACTTTTTTAATAGTTTTGCAAGAGAAAAAGAGTTTTAGTAAGATAATATAAAATCATCACCTTGAACTGTTAAGAGAGCCTTTGTAGATGCAGTTCCTACACTGTTTTCTGCCTTGCAGATATATTCTCCACTGTCATTGCTAGCCACTTTGTTGAAAATAAGTGTAGCCACATTGTCTTTAAAGAACACTTTATACTCAGGAGTAGACCTGAGTTTTGTGTCACCTTTGTACCACGATACAGTAATTTCTGGTGTTCCAGCAACGTGGCATTGCAATGTTGTGTAAGACCCGACTGACACCTCAAGAGGTTCCAAGTGTGTAACAAAGTAAGGAGGCTCTAAAAAAAGAGAAGCAATTAGACAGGCTTAATGTGTGCCAGGTTTTGGAAAGCATACACTTGAAAAAAGGCAATGAAAAGAAGCAAAGGGAGCACACACCTAGGGTAGAGACTACAGCTTCACAAACATCTCTTCCTGCCTCATTTTCAACATGGCAAGTGTATTCTCCTGCATCTTCTTTGGTGCTGTCAAGTATTTCCAGGATGCAGGATTTCTCTGTGGTGGTGATGCTACACTTCTGAGATTGTGTGATGGTGTGGCCATTCTTCTTCCATGTCACAGAGATGGGCAGGCTGCCTGTGTAAGTGCCCTCTAGGATGATGGGCTTGCCAGGCTCCACATACTGGTCACTCAGTTTCTTCACAAAGACAGCTGGCTCTAATGAAAGGTAAGTCACAAATGTTGAGCACAACGTGCCAAATGGAGAGAAGGAAACAATAATTTAAGGTAAATGGAGAGACATCATATTTACAAACCTTTTACTGTAAGGTGTGTTGTACAATTTACCCTGCCAGCATCATTAGTCACGAGACAAGTGTACTCTCCACTTTGGGGAGGAGTTACATCAAATAACTCAAGCTCCACAACAGACTCCTCTAAGTAGATATTGCATTTTTCCCCTGGCACAAGTTCATTGGCCCCTCTAAACCAGTTAACCTTAAAAGGAGGGGTTCCTCTGACAACACATGTGAAAGTGATGCTTGTGCCTGGCAATACATCCAGAGGCTCTGGGGTCTTCTCAAAAGAAGGTGGCTCTAAATGCACAAAAGAAAAAGATAGATAAGACAAACTGCTGCAGCACAGCTCTGGTATTTCCATATACCTACTGAAGATAAAGAGCAAAATCTTCTTTTTTTAATGTCAATAATTTCCCCCAAGAATATTTTAAAAAGACTGCAGATAATTTCAAGAGAGAAAGAGAAAAGAATAGCTCAGAGAGCTTCCTGACCATCATATACCCACCTTGTACAGTCAATACAGCACTGCATTCATCTGAGCCAGCTGTGTTGGTAGCTTTGCAGGTGTAAGTGCCAGTATCTGAGTGGGTCAGTGAATTAACTTCTAAAATACATAGGTTATCTGAAAAGGAGATTTGATGTTTTTCTCCACTGACTAGCTTAAGTCCATTTTGGAACCAGGTAACAGAAATAGGAGGTGAACCTGACACTTTACATTCCAACAGTGCTGAGGAACCCAGAACACAAGGGGTTTCCTTTAGTTTTCTTGTGAAAGAAGGAGGAATGATTCGATCTGCATAAGAAAACATAATAAATTCATGGTTAGAGCAAAAATTAGTAAAGGAATGGAAGAAAGGACAGAGAATATGGCCAATCAAAAGTCTTTGTAAAAGATAGAAGACAAGCTACCCAACCAACCTAAAACATCAACGGATGCCGTACAACTGCTTTTCCCCACGTCGTTTTGCACAGCAAAAGTGTACAATCCACCATCTTCCTTTTCTGCATCCATAATTTTAAGTGTAGATGTATTATTGAGGAAAGTGATTCTGTATTTTTGGCTGCTGCTCAGTTCTTTGCCATCCTTAAACCACCCAGTGGAAAGCTGTGGTGTGCCTGCTACTTTGCATTCCAAAGTACAGGCATCTCCTATAGTAACTTTCATTGGCTCTGCTTTCTCTACAATGACTGCAGGCTCTGGAAGGAGAGATGGGTAACATATATGGTTAAAACAGGGTTTGAGGAGTATTAGCTGTAAGTATTATAGCAGTATGAGATGAAGTTTGCACATTCGATACTAGGAAATTTAGGTTTGTTGGGGTGTGGAGTTTTTACAGCTGTTTTTTCCATCCTTTCTGTTACCATAAACTGCAAATTTCAGATGCTTTCCAAAATTAAGTAAAAATATTTTTAAATATTTTAAATAATTTTAAGGTATATTTTCATTTAAAATATAAAATATTTTCATCTCCCTCTCCGAGCAGGCATGAGCAGAAGACATGACAGAAATACAGAGAGGTTCCTTTCAACCCTATTGCTGGACAGCTGGAACTATGGAACCTGACTTCTGCTTGTTCGGGAGAGGATTCTCTATTTTGTTTGTTTTGAACTCAGAGGCATAAGCAAAGTATACAGCTGATACCTACTAGCCAAGTTTCTAACTTTAAAAGAAAGTTCCATGAATTTGTGCTTTTTACCCACCTAGAATAGTTAAGGTAGCCATACACTCGCGACTTCCAGCGTCATTTCTGATCTCACAGGTGTATTTTCCAGCACTGCTTGTCTCTGTGCGCACATATTGCAAAGTTGCAATGTTTTCCATAAATGTGATCTTCGTGTTTTCACTTTCTCTGATAATTTCCTCTTTGTTTTTAAGCCACTGCACAGAAATTGGCTGGGAGCCCTCCACTCTTGCTTGTAACTCTACTGGTTCACCAACCACAACAGTCATGCTGTTAATTTTAGTCAAGAATTTTGGTGGTTCTGAAGAAGAAATATGCAGTTCTAGTAAATATTCACAGTGTTTCCACAAAGAAGAGCAATGCAGTGCCCTTGGGAGCACTGCAGAAGACACGTGTACCAGTACTTTACCTTTCAGCTTCACAGTGCAAATAGAAGTGTCACTTCCTACGTCATTCTGTGCTTTGCACTGATATTCACCAACATCTGCAGCTTCGATATTAAGAATGCGAACACTTGTGTGGTAGTTTTTGGCTGTAACCTTGTACTTCTTACTACTGCGGATTTGTCTCCTATCTTTGTACCAGGCAACGTCAAATGGAGGTGTTCCTGAAATCTCACATTCCAGGCTAACCTCAGATCCTTTGACAATGTCTACTGGAGAAGGCTTCCTGCTAAAGACAGGAGGTTCTAACAAGGGAAGAAAGGAACATTTAGAAAGTAGTCTGAAGCTCTTTGATCGACAAAGAGACTACAGATACTGGCTTCTGGAAAATGCGACAGCTGAGAATATCTACAGAATGGGCAAGACTTCCCTCATTTTCTGGGCACAATATTAAATGAGCTTGCACAAAGGTGATCATTAAGAGCCCTTAGCTCTCCTTTAGAAAAGGTAAACAGAGGGGTGACCTTTGGCAGAGAGGGTACAGTCTCATTTAGCTAGTAGTAATTTCCCATACAGGGTGTAAAACTGACACTAGTCAGTTTATGTCCATTCTTTCTCTTCGTATTTCAGGTCCTTGATATAGCAATTCTCACAATGAACTGTCTTGGATATTAAAAAATGTAGAACTGGGGAAAAACTAGCTTAGGACTCATCTGCATTAAGAACATCATCTCTCTTGTTTATACACTGGTAGAGAAGATGAGAGGGCATCAAGAAACAAACATGACATGAGGAACAGGGCAGTCCTGAAATAAACTAATCTTATATTCCTGTGCATTTCTAAGGGATACAACCACTAGGGGAGAAATAGGATGAGGTCAGAGAACAAGACGACAGCTAACCTTTCACTGTGACTTTGGTGCTACAGCTGGCCTTGCCGGCTGGGTTGTGAGCTTCACAGATGTAGTCACCGCTGTCATCAGTACTGAGATGATTCATTTCAAGCACGGCCACAGAGTCAATGAATGATGTCCGGAATTTTTCACTGGCAACAATTTCATGGTCATTTCTGAACCACACTACTTTCATCTCTGGAGATCCACTTACTTTGCACTCAAGGCGGGCTGAGTCACCCTGCTTGACTACTTTTGCTGCCTCTAGCTTCTTAGCAAACTTGGGGGGTTCTAAAAAACCAAAAAAAGTGGGGTCAGGAAGGTCTGAATTAATACTGGAGAGAAAATAGGTGGGAAAAGAGCCAAACAACTGTGGGTTGCAAACACAGGTAGGGAATTCATTTGGCAGTGCATCAAAGATCACCAAGGTGGGCTTGGCAAAAAAGAAAGAGAAGAAGGAGACAAGAAGACAACAACAAGAAAGAGTTCACACCTGTTACCATCAGTGTTGTAGTGCAAGAGTCACTGCCAACGTCATTTGAAATGTGGCAAGTGTAGTGCCCACTCCTGGAAGAATCCACTGAATAGAGGGTTAAGTATCCAGTGGAACCTTCAATCCCAATGAAACAAGTTGGACCAGATACAAGTTCTAAGTCTTCTTTGAACCACTTTACTGTAAAAGGTGGTGTTCCTTTCAGTGTGGCCTTAAACTCCACTGTGGAATCTGGTATGGCTTGCTGGCTTTCAGGTTTTACTAAGAAGCTTGGTGGCTCTGCAGTTTTTAAGAAAAAGATACAGTTACATCAGAAATGTCTAAGAATGAAGAAAATCAGTGAGGCAAGCAAGGAGACCAAGTTTTTAGTATTAATATTAAGATGTATAAGAGTGTTATGTTAGCATGAGATTTAAGATATTTTTCCAGCATTTATCACAGATAAGAAGTAGTAAAAGAGTTTCAAACCTTTCACAGTCAGGACAGCACTGCAAGAATCACTTCCAGCAACATTAGAGACACTGCATGTGTAATTTGCACTGTCTGCTATCTCTAGATTAGCAATCTCGAGCGACATAGTGTTCTCATGGCACAGGCTTCTATATTTTGCACTGTCAGCTATCTCTTTTCCATCCTTAAACCATTTTGCAACAAGGGGTAGTGACCCAGAGACTTTGCACTCCATTTGGATAGAAGATCCCAGAACGGTATCCTTTTTGGTTAGCTTTTTGATAAATACAGGAGGAATTGATTGATCTGCCCAACACAAAAAATAGCAAAAACACACTTGTTAACTTCTTGCTTATCTTTCATGGAGATTATTTTTCATTCCCTCCCTGATGGATTGGCAATACAAACCTAGCACAGTCAGAACAGCTTCACAGGTGCTACTTCCGAAGTCATTTTCAACCTTAAAACTGTATGTACCACTATCCTCCTTCGATACAGGTTCGATCCTGAAACTGGCCACATTGTTTTCAAAGCTCATTGTGTAGTATCTACTGGGCAGGAGCTGCTTGCCATCTTTGTACCATCTTATTCGGAGCTCTGGTGTCCCAGCCACAGTACACTCCAAAGTCACGGGGTCTTTTTCAGTGACTTTAAGTGATTTAGCCTTTTCTATGATCTGTGCAGGCTCTGAGGTATAAAGAGTATAAAAATTACAGCAGTTAGCTACATAGATAGGGAACTGACTTTCCAAGTACTCATCAAGGTTACACTTTATACACACCTTGTACAAAAAGCAAAGCAAAGCACTTCTCCATGCCAGATTCATTCTTTGCCTGACAGGTATATCTCCCTCTGTGGCTGAGGTCAACATTAGTAAGCTTCAGTGTGGCCACCCTGTTCTCAAAGGTAATGTGGTGGTGCTCATCATCTTCCAGTATTTTCTCATCTTTTATCCATGACACGGATAACGGTTGAGCACCTGCTATTACGCACTGAAAGAATGCATCACCTTTCAAAATGCTAGTGACATTCTCCAGCTTCTTGGTAAAGGATGGTGGTTCTGTTGTGTGAGTTTTGTTGTTTGGAAGAGAAGTCATGGAAAGAGAAGAGGAGAAAGAGAGATCATACAAAGTAATCCCAGTCGCTACACTTTAGCTGCGGCATATAATGTTTGAGGTGTGTTTCCTAGAGGACTGACCTTTTAAGCTGAGTCTTGTGCTGCAAGAACAACTCCCACCTTCATTTGATATAATACACTGATATTCACCAACATCTGAGATGTCACAGTTAGTCACATTAAGAGTAAAGACTGATCCTTTGGTGGAGATGGTGTATTTCTTGCTGCTGAACATCTCCTTATTGTTCTTCAGCCACTTCACCTCAAATGGAGGGGTACCAGTCGCCTCACACTCTAGTGTGGCCTCTGAACCCTTCACTACCTCGGTGGGACGCAACTCCCGAACACAGGTTGGAGGCTCTATAAAGAAGAACGAGGGGAAAGTAGATAGTAACCTTAAATAGTTTTGAGGGGAGAAGAAGTATCTCCTACTTCCTCATCCCAGATATGTGACAGAGATGACAAGATGTTCAAAACCAACCTTTTACTTTCAGCTCGATGCTGCAGCTCTCACTACCTGCATCATTGTGGGCTTCGCAAACATAAATCCCACTATCTGCCACTTCGGCTTGAGTGACTCTCAAAGTGGCTAAACCATCTATGAAGGAGATGCCGTACTTAGCTTGGTCAGTCACTTCATTCCCATCCAGGTACCATGTAATGTGGATCTCTGGTGTGCCTACTACCTGGCACTCAAAAGTGGTGGACTGTCCTTCACGCAAAGCTACTACAGAAGTTGGCATCTGAATAAATCTGGGGGGCTCTAGAAGATGGACAGAGAAGTTGAGGCTTTATAATATTCAAGAATATTTGAATTTAAAGAAATTTTAAAAATTAATTTAAAGAATTAAAAAAAAAAGGCTAAAAGGCTTCCTCCCCCTCCCACCAAAACTGCACAGAAAAATCAGAACCAAAAAAATTAGAAGATTGGGTTGCACACCTTTTACAAACAGAGTTGCTTTGCAGGTTGCAGTCCCCACATCATTGCTTATCTGACAAGTGTAGTTCCCAGAATCAGATGTCCTAGCTGAGAAGAGCTCCAGAACACTAGAAGTGTCGTCCTTCCAGACAGATCGACTGGCTCCAGACAGGAGCTCCTGACTGTCTTTAAACCACTTTATCTGCAGAGGAGTAGACCCTTTCACCAGCGCTTTGAACTGAACCCTAGCATTGGGCACAACCTCTTGAGACTGGGGTTTTTCCACAAAATATGGCGGTTCTATAATATGCAAAAAGGAAGAGAGGGGATTACTCTGAGATTGGGAAATCCAAATTTATGAATGAGAGACCTAACACAAGACAAAGAAGGAACTCAAACCTTTCACTGTTAAGAACCCGCTGCATTGGTTGCTTCCTGCTTTATTTGTTGCTTTACAAGTATAAGAGCCACTGTCTGTGCCTTCCAGTTTATTTATTTCCAGAAATGCAGTATTATCATGGAAAGAGTATTTGTGCTTTTCACTTGCTGTTATTTCTTGGCCATCCTTGTACCACTGGATACTTATAGGATGTGAACCAGACACTATGCACTCCAGGTGGACAAAAGACCCCTTTATGCTGTCCATTTTCTTGAGTTTTTTGGTGAATTTAGGTGGTATAATGAGATCTATGCAAGACAGAGTAGAAAGACAAAATGTGAAATTCAACCATGATTGTGGTGGATGTCAGCTCAGGAGAAAAGATTTTGTATCTAAAAGCAATAATAAGGGAGAGCCCATACCCACCTAGGACATTAATGCTGGCAGAACAGCTATTGCTCCCAACGTCATTTTGAACCTCAAAAATGTATTCTCCACTATCTTTCTTATCTGCATAAAGAACCTTTAAGACCGAGACGGTATCTGTAACACTGATCTTATATTTTGGGCCCAATGTCAGTTCCTTGCCGTCTTTGAACCATTTGGCTATAATAGGCTTTGTTCCTGAAAATTTACACAACAAGGTTGCTGGGTCCCCCTCGGTCACATCTATTGACACAGCCTTGTCCACAATTGTAGCAGGTTCTGTTGTAAATAAGGAGATAGAGTGTTAAGTGCATCTGTAAAAATCACAAGGGAACCTCTCAGATCAATGCAAGCCTTTAGGGTAAGACCAACCTTTGATAGTCAGCAGAGCAGAACACCTCTGAATTCCTGCCTCATTTTTAGCCTGACAGAAATATTTCCCATCGTGTTTCAGCTCAATAGATCTCACCATAAGAGTGGCAACATTGTTCACAAAGGTCATTTTGATATTGTTGTCTTCAATCACTTCATCATTGTCTTTCAACCAGGACACAGTGATGGGTAAGGAACCTTTAACAGCAGCCTGAAACACAACTGTTCCCCCTCGAAGGGAGCTAATGTTGTCTATCTTCTTCAAAAACTGCGGAGGCTCTGGCAGGAAGAAAGTGGTTATGTAAGTACAAGTCTGGTGTGTAACAGTGTGGCATGGAAACCACACTGGGATCCGAGCATGCTAGTGGTGTCCTGCACCTTGCACTAACCTTTCAGCGTGACCTCTGAACGGCAGAGGCAGCTCCCAACATCGTTTGTTACTCTACACTGATACTCGCCAACATCAGAAGCATCAAACCTGAAAACATGGAGGCTAATCAAAGATTTCTCAATGCTTATTCTGTGCTTCTTACTGCTCCGCACGGGTTTATCATCTTTCACCCAAAACACTTCAAAGGGAGGCGTGCCAAGCACCTCACACTCCAAAACCACATCAGAATCCTTCAAGACTTCCATGGATTGAAACTCCTTGCTAAAATAAGGCGACTCTACAGTGCAAAAAAGAAAGTGCAATTTGCATTAATCATACTTTTGAAGCTGGTACCACGGTACTGAGTTTAAAGATACAAACTGTGTGGCTGCATGTCACACACACCTTTGACTGTAACAATACTACTGCAGATATCTTTTCCAGCGTCATTTTTAGCTTCACAAATGTATTCCCCACTGTCTTCAATATCAACCTCTGAAACATGGAGTATTGCCAAAGATTTTGTAAAAGATATCCTGTATTTGTCACCCTCTTTTAGCTCTCTATCCTCCTTGAACCACGTGATTTTAATCTCAGGAGTACCAGTGACTTCACAGGTCAGCTCAGCATATCCACCCTTCTTTACCAGATGAGTTGGCTCTAGCTTCTCCTTGAAGGCAGCAGGTTCTGTGGATTTAAGAAGAGCGTTCAGGACAAAGAACACAGGAAAGAGTGCTGCTGTGTTAAACCAGCAGCTAGAATTTTAAATAAGAGTAACAACGCAAACCTTTCACAAATAGGTTTGCACTGCATGCTACTGAACCAGCTACATTGGAGACTTTGCAGGTGTATTTTCCAGAGTCAGTTGGTTTGACTGCATAAAGCTCCAAGTAACTTGCTAATGCTTCTGTTGTAATGTAGCAGGCTCCTCCTGTCAGCAGCTCAGTATCACCTTTAAACCATTTCACTGTCAGTGGTGTTGTGCCTTTAAACATTCCTCTGAAATGTACAGTTGATGCAGGCAATACGTCTTGAGACTCTGGTTCTACAGTGAAGCTGGGTGGCTCTGGATTGTGTTGAAAGGAAAAAATTGTCAGGAGTAAGAGAGGGCTTGTATTTTGGAAAAGTATTATCACATGATAAACAAAATTCCAAGAAAAGTGAAACAAATTGCCAAACCTTTTATAAACAAAGTGCTACTGCTCTCTTTGCTACCAGCAGAGTTTGTGGCTTTGCAAATGTAGACCCCAGCGTCATTTGCATCTAGGTGTTTTATTTCCAAAGATGCTGAGCCTTCTGCAAAGTGTACTGTGTACTTGGCACTTGAAGTGATCTCAGTATCCTGCTTAAACCATGAGACAGTCATTGGAAGAGAGCCTGAAATTTTGCAGTCTAGGCGGCATGAGGCACTAATGACGCTGTCAATATTCTTCAGTGGTTTAGTAAAGAAGGGAGGGATAGTGCGATCTGTTGAGAGTGAAAAAAATGACAGAAAGGAACACATGAGCAAAACAGGAGTGCTGTTCTGCTTCTGGCTCTGTTGGGCACAGAGCAGAACGACTGGGCTCTTTGCAAAGAGGCAGTACGAACCTAGCACAGTGAAGCTGGTAGTACAAGAGCTGATGCCCACATCATTGGATATCTCAAAGGTGTATTCACCACTGTCCTGCATTTCAGTGGCATAAAACTTGAGCTGGGCAATGTTATTTTTGAAGCTGATCCTATATTTTTTGCTGGCAGGTAGTGGCTTTCCATCTTTGAACCATTTGGTTTTCAGCTCTGGAGTGCCTGTGACAGTGTACTCCAGAATAGCTGGTTCCCCAGCTGTAACCTGGATCATTTCAGCTTTTTCAGTTATCTTGGCAGCTTCTACAACAGAATTAAACAACTGGTGTTAAGGACAAAAGGAAATTTCTTCTCATCTCAGGTGGGAGACTGCAGGGATCACAGCACTTCTCCACTGACCTTTCACTGCTAGTTCACCAAAGCAGGACTGACTTCCTGCATCATTCTCAGCCACACAGGTGTATTTGCCACCAGAGCTCAGCTGGACTCCAGTAATTTGCAGTGTTGCTAGACCACGATCAAATGTCACTCTCACACTGTTATCATCTTTAATAATGTCTTTGCCCTTCATCCATGTCACAGAAATAGGCTCTGACCCTTTCACCACAGCCTGTAATGTAACACTATCTCCAGCCAGAGCTGTCACATTTTCAATTTTCTTAATGAAAGATGGTGGTTCTAGTTCAAAAAAGAGAGACAAGAAAAAGTACTCATTTACTATTACATCATCACGTAAAATTTGCTACTTAAAGACAGTTTTGTAAGACAGTATGTGCAGTACATGTCACAATTCAGTGAAAGAGCAGGTAAGCTGGAGACCTGCTTTCTCCAGCTGGGAGCTAATGGCCCATTAATCTCAACATTCTTCAAATTCATAGGTTTGATGCCAGATAAGACTCAAGATACACCCAGAATTGTAAAAGAAGAAGACATTCTTTCTCCCCAGTCTTCCCAACCTCCCACAAATCCAAAGAAAAGACATTTTATGAAATAAGAAGTTTTTGCCAATCCCTTCAGTAAGTGGAGTTTTCTCTCTCCCACTGACCTTTTAAGATGTATGTGGCACTGCACATGCACTTCCCAACTTCATTAGCTATAACACACTCGTATTCACCGACATCTGCACTATTAAATGAGGACACCTCCAAAGAAATAACAGCCTTCTGAGAAGTCAACCTGTATTTTTTACTACTGCGAATCTGCTTCTTGTCTTTGTACCAGCTAATTTCAAAGGGGCCAGTGCCAGCAACTTCACACTGAAGAATGGGGTTTGTTCCCTTTACTAGTTCTGCAGGTTCAAGTGTTCGGATGAAAGATGGAGGCTCTATAAAAGCAGTAAGAAAGAATTAGTCAACCATGCCAAAACAAAAAGAGAAAAAAAAAAAGAAAAGAAAGGAAGAAAGGTTTTTCTCAAGAATGTGACTGGAAGCAACAAGGACAGACCTTTGACAACCACTTCGGTGGTGCAACTGTCACTTCCAACCTCGTTGACAGCTTCACATGAGTAGGTCCCAGTGTCATCAACTTTCATTTCCAAAATATCTAACACAGCCACAGAATTGACAAAGGACATCCTGTGCATGTTACTTTCATGGATTTCCTTATTGTTCTTGAACCAAGTAACCTGGATTTCAGAAGACCCTTTGATTTTGCATTGAAGGCGTGCAGAGTCGCCTGGGGTCAGTAAATAAGATGGATCGACCTTCTTCACAAAGGATGGTGGTTCTGAAAATGGGAAGAAACAGGGAGAGAGGGGAAGAGATGGTAAAAAGGAGAAGAAAGGGAAGAGGAAAGGGGAAGGAAAGGGAAAAGGAAAAGGGAGAAAGGAAAGAAAGCTGAAATACAAAGCTTTGAAAGATTGCTTCCCAGGGCAAGAATAAAATACAGCTTGACAAGAGACAAGATCTTTGCTGAGCTGCAGCTTCTGTGGTTTTGCTTTCCCTCTTCATCCATCTCTACCCTGCAGGCAAGAGCCATTCTTGATTTTCTCTGGTGAAAGAAATATTGAAGTAACACACGGTGCACTGTAAGACAGCAGGGGAAAAGACTTTACAGAGAATGGACCAAGACCATGGCAGGTCTGAGAATTCACAGGGTAATTTCAGCCCAAAGAAGTCTTTTACCTGTGAAAGAAGAAATGGGGAACCCAAGAAGACAAAAGATAAAGGGGGCATAGAGCTATCTTACCTCTGACTGTGACACTGGCAGAAGAGGAGCTGCTTCCTGCCTCATTTGAAGCAGTACACACATAGTGGCCTGAGTCCTTGAGCTTAGCCAGAGGAATCTCAAGTGAGGCTATCTTGTCTTCAAAGTAAATCTTATAATCTTTGCCTGGAGGGATTTTGTTTCCATCCTTTGTCCATCCTACAGTTACTTTCCTGTCTTCATCTACCTGACATTCAAGGCGTATTTTTTTATTAACTGCTGACTGTACTGACTGCAAATCTTTAATGAAGTGGGGCTTGTCTATAATGACCATTTCAGTCTGGCAAATATCAGCCCCAAACTTGTTGGAAGCTTTGCAAGTGTAAACCCCTCTGTCACTAGCAGTAAGAAGGGAAATTTCTAAAACATGTTTATTTTCCACTTTGGAGATCTTGTGATGGTCTGACGGTGAAATAGTTGTTCCATCTTTCTGCCAGGTGATGTCGATGACTGGAGTGCCCGAAACAGTACACAGGAACTTGGCACTTTTGCCAACGAAAGTAGTAATAGGTTCAGGTCTGGTAAGAAACGTTGCTGGAAATGCCTCTGCAAAACAAAGGGGTTCAATGTTATCAAGAGGTGAGGAACAGAGCCACATTTGCCAGGGACAGAGAGCAAGAGAGGCCAGCTTGTCACTGGACACTCCTAAGTAAAAGAAAACAGCAGTGAAGGAGATAAGAGGTGTTAAAGATGATACATTTTGGCTTTTGGTTTTGTACTTCTTCAGTCCATGTATTGCTCCAGAGCTTGATGGCATTTTGAATCCCTGGAGCAATGTACAAACTAAAGGAAAATAAACAAAAAGCCAGAAATTCCTCCCCCAAGACTGACATGTTTCCACTGTTCTCTCAAGATGGGCAAGTTTGCATGCATTTCCCTGTTCATGCACCTTTTTCTAGTCTCTAGCACCTAGCAGTTAGCAAAGACCACATAAGGACTTCTCCCAGAAAGAGAAAAGTCAGAGTAGAAAAAGTCATCATAGAAGAAACACCCAAAAGATGGTGGGGTTTTGTTTGTTTTTTTCTTTTAAGAAAAAACCCGCTGTATAGCTCTCAATAGACAAAAAGTTTGCAAATTGAAACCTTCTTTTGTTTAAGAAGATCTATTTCCCCAGTCACAGAGTTCCCCTTTGGCCATGGCACAAAGATGTTCAGGTATGCAGATCTGCATAATCTGCGTCGCAAGTATAGTTGCAGGATAAATTGAGGGTGCTAGGATAATCACACAGTGACCATTACCCCAAGAAATCAGATTTAAAAGTGTTTCTTGTGGTCTGGAAGTTACATAAACCTTCTTCAAGAATGTATTCACAAAGCAATCCCATGCTGTTTCTTCCTGCTCTCTTTCCCCCTTTTTTCTTTCCCTCTGAAACTTTTCCACACTGATTCCCTTCTCTTCATACAGAAAGCCCCTAAAAGCAGCATTCTCAAAAGTTATTCCTTTTCTATGCTTGTGCCTGCCACAATTAGGTATGGATTATGTATTATAATGGCAACCAAGAGCCCTACCATAAACATGTGCAAGTATAGCAATGAAAGCATTACAATACACCTAGATATTTTATGGAAAAGGAGGAGTGTTTGAAACCGTACTTACCAGTTACAGTTAAAACAGCTGTAGAGCTTACACTGCCATGCTGGTTGGAAGCCTTACAGCTATATTCCCCACAGTCAACAACTTGAGGCCTTGGGATCTCCAGTGTGGAGAGGTAGTTGGAGGTGCGAATGGAATATTTGTCCCCATCATATATCTCTCGTCCGGCTTTGTACCACTGGAACTTGACATTGGGAGCCATCTCTACCTCACAGGTAAACTTGGCCACATGATTTACAGCCACTTCCAAGGGTTCAAGCCTTCTCCTCAGGATTGGTGCAACTGAAATTAGAAGCACAGAGTAACTCAAAACCCTGCTTGCTGACATTCTGAAATTAAGTGATTGACTGAAAAAAAAAAAAAAAAGTGACATACTTGCAATTCACATAAAGTGACTGTAAAAAAATATATCTGTAAGAAATGAAAGCAGTACTATGCTCAGTGGACAGACAGTCTTACAGTGCATAATGACATCAGGAAACAGTGGTGATACTGGAAAAACAAAGTGAAACAGCAATGCACAATAGCAATAGGATATAAATATATAGTAACTTATCCTGTAGTTGTGAGAAATTATGAACAAGAAATGGTGGTGAATTTGTGCAATGACTCTTAGGAGTGAGAGAGGGTGAAGCAGTGAGAAAAATGGGAAGAGCATGTCCACTTCTCAGGCAAGAATAGGAAAAATGGTCGGGATTGAGATACGGCTTTGTCCTGACCATGCTAGTGCAATGAAACAACAAAGTTCCTGATCAAAGACTGGAGTAATGGAAGTGAGAGGCCTTGCAATGCGGTAAAAGGAGACCATCAATCCGGGGAGAGAGGGGGCACTCTGATTAGAGGCATGATGGTATTAATATGGTATCTCTGCCCAAAGATACACAGTAGGGGAGGTTCATTAGTAGAGCAGTGCATGAAAAAGATAGTTTTATCCCCATAATCCAACCTATTTTAACAACTGTGAGTTTTGCTGCTGTTGCTCTTTTTCCACCTTGATTCAGCGCTTCACAGGTGTACTCTCCTTGGTGAATCTCCCCACACACTTTTCTTATTACTAATGTGTACATGTCCTGATCTTGCAAACACTTGAATTTGTTGCCTGAAGAGACCAGTTTACCCTCAAAGTACCAGTTCACCTCTCTGACATTTGCTATGACGGACACTAACCTGACACTCTCCTGTTCCTCCACAACAGTGTCAACCAGTTTGCTGTGTATGGTGGGATAACTTTCTTTGCCCAGCTCATGCTCTTGCTTTCCAGCTCTAGTTTCCAGACCCTCTTCCTCACACTTGTCTTTCCTTTTCTGTATTTCTGTGGGTGTCTCAGCAAGAACATCTGCAGAGGCTACATCAGCAGTGGCTACAGCTATACCCACATCCTTGATTTGACCATGCTCAGTCACAGTGTTGATTACTGGTGCAGATAAAGGGCGTTCAAGTGCTATTTCTGCCTCCATAGTCGTCTCAGTCTGCTGGGGCTCCAGCTCGAAGATTTCATCACAGGATTTTCCTGAGAAGTGGACTGGCAGAGAATGGCAGTGCTTTGGATTTTTCACCGGTCAGGGGACATTTGTCTTCACAAAGAAAGGAATAGAAAACTTCCTTCAAGACTGTTTTCTGATCAGCTGTCTGAATGTTGATTTCTCCCAAGGAGACCTGGATTTCTATGGGACTGCATCCTCCTGTGGTCGCAACATATATGCACAAGGTACATGTATTCTCTTTGGTGACGTTTATTGCTTGTACTTTAACATCGTCCTTATCAGCCAACCATTCTGAAAACAAGAGGTTTTTCTCACTTACCACTGCAGCTTTCAGTGCATTTCTGATTTGAGACTTCATGTCTAAGCTGCAGCTCTTGGGAACCAGAGCAGTGAGCTCACTGTCTTTGTTGAGGACTTGGCTTGGCTGCAGCTCATGAGCGTACATTGTTTCATGGGATTGTCTCTCTGCCCTCTGCCACTTCCTAAGTGGCTTGGAAAGATCGACATGTTCTTCCCCCATGGACTGGTTTTCTTCCAGCGGCAAGGGAAATCTCACAGCATGTCCCTTGTGTATTCTTGCAGCAAAATCTTCCTTTGCTCTTTCCAGGAAAATGTTCTCCAGGGGGACAGCTTGGCCTCCAGTGAAGACCAATTCAGAGAGAAATCTGGGTTCAACCTTCAGCTCACCTTGTGCTATCTGAAAGCCCTCAAGGATCTGGTCACTAGCCATAGCATGGCTCTCAGTGGTGCTTGACACCTGCAGAAGGGTTTGGGAAGCCTCTGTCTTCAGAGCAGCCAGTTGCTCTGTTGCCTTGGGGATGGCTTTCTCTTTGGGCATGAGTATCTGTGCAGCTACAGTCCCAAGGCAGCCTAGCAGTTATGTCTCCATCACTGCTGCAGGCACCATGCCCTGGGGGACAGCAGAGGTTTCCAGAGGCTCTGCCAGAAGCCCTCTGCTCTCTTGTATTGTGGCTGCCTGGGTGAGCATCTCTTCAACACTCTGCACTGCCAGGCAGGTTGGTGGCAGGCCAGGCAAGATGTCCTCCCTGGGCAGCATGTACAGTGCTTGGCTTATCTGGAGCCGAAGGAAGGTTGAAGGCTCCCTCATGGGCCCAAGACTGAGTGCTTCTTCTATTGCAGGAAGCTCACCAGCCTCCTCATAGAAAAAGGGGCTTTGGTCCTCTGCCACTGCAGTGTGCTGCAAGGCCGGGCTCTGCCTGCACGCAGCACGTGCCTTGGGCAGCACAAGGAGCTCAGCAGAGCACATCGCCTCACCCAGGGCACTCACAGCCCTGCAGGTGTAGAGCCCAGTGTCCTCCTCCACGCAGCCCCACACTGTCAGAGAGCCCGAGCCGTCAAGGTGGTGAGAAATGGAGTGACACGCAACAGAGAACAGCTGCTTGCTCCCCTTGGACCACAGCACCTCGGGCCACGGCTTCCCCACCACTGTGTACTCAAAGACTGCCGTGAAGCCCGGAGCACACTGCATGCTGTCCGGCTCCCTGGCAAAGCAAGGGAATCCTGGCTTCCTCTGGCGCACAGGGAGCTGGGTGCTGCAGCTGGTCTCACTGTGTACATTGCTGGGTGAGCATGTATACTCACCCTCATTCTGCACATCTGCATGTGGGAGGATGAGGCTGTGGTCACTGCCAGCAAATACTAACTCACAGTCCATGCACGGGGTTAGCTTTGTACTGTTGAAAAACCACTGGATTTTGGGTGTAGGGCTGTCAGTAACAGTAACAGAGAGCCTAGCTACATCTCTCTGCCAGACTTCAACATCTGAGAACTGTTTGAGGAAATCAGGGGCTTTGCCCTCTTCCTCAATTTTAATCTTTGCTTTGCTGAAATAAACTGGTTTTCCAGGCTCAAATTCAAGTATTTTCTCTCTATCAGGCAACTGAAGGCCACTGCTGTAGCCTTAATTTCTTCCTTCCTCAGAAGAGGCAATAAGAGACCTAGTGATGTCTGTATGGAAAAAAATTGTTTCGTTTTACTAGAATATTTATGAGCACACTCATAGATAGCAATACACAGTGTTAGGGCAACTATTTTTCTATAGCTGGAGGCTTTCTCAATACTATACAGCAGCTAGCAATGAACAGGAAGTCTGTGTTGTCTGCTTGCCATCACACCTCCCAAAATGAGTAAGACATGCTGTGCTGTCAGGTTGCTTAAGAATTTCCTATCTTGATCAAGACAGGTGTGTCTTTAAACCTGACATCACAGTATGGGTTAGGCATAGTCCCCCAGGGTGCACTGTGCAAGTAACAATCAAGTAACATTGATGCATTTCACAGATATAATTAAAGTGGTATGTGTCACATATTTGTATGTACACCTATGCAAACAAGTGCAGCAGAATAGTGCTAAGATCCTGATTTAACTCAAAAAACCAACAAAAAAAAGCAGAATGCCACAATTAGGATTGAATCCCCACCCTCCCCCCTCAAACCAACCAACAAACCCACAATCTTTTCAGCACACTAACCTTTCTTCTGATGCACAGTTCATCTCTTTAAACTCTATCTTTTGTCTAGCACACCAAAAGATTACCTCTACCTTACCATCTCTGTCCTGGTTTTGTCATTAGACCCTTAAGTTTACAGTATCATTATTACAAACATGGCAAATTTAAACCCTTGATTTAATATAATGGATTCAAATCTCTGCTTTTGAACTCCTCCCTGTCAAGACGTGACATATTAAAATTCCCATAACATCAGAGAAAAGGAGAACAGACTTTTAAGATTTTTTGTTTTCTTGCCTTTGTGAAATTATAGATTTATGTGTTGGACAACTTTAGTTCCAATAGTAGTTTAAAAATAAGCGGAAGCAGAGGTCAAGAACATCTCTGCAGATGTTTGACAATAGAAACATCAGTGAAATATGAAATTTCCAGGAATTAATGAAAAACATGATGCAAGGAGAACCTTTGGAAATCAAATACTGTTGTTCTCACTGAGTTAAGTTTGCTCAGTCAAGACCCAGAGTATTTGATACTGGAAAGATAAAGGAGTTTAAAAAAAAAAATAAAAGTGTGAGTAGATTAATGTCTCTAGGCACTGTAACGGTGAACTTTGATAAGCTTCTCAATTACAGTGTCTTCAATTTTAAAATTTATTGAGAGATAAGAATTTTTGCTGCACTCCAACAACAAATATGAAAAAGAACAGACTCTGTCACCCAATTCTTTCTCACTGGTTTTAGTAATTACTAGTCTTGTCACAAATGCCATCATATAAATGACATAGCACAGTGCATGCAATGATTACTGCAGAGAAGAAATGTTTCAGCAAAAAAATAAAATATTACAGCTGTCCTTCAGCGTTACTTACCAATTTTGTTAAAACAGTAATAAATTGTGCAAGTAAATTTGAGAATGGGTGGCAGAATTGGGCCAATAAAATAAAAAAATAAAAAATAAAAATTGCAGAGTGAAACCCATGTTAACACAGGAGAATGCTTTAAACACAGGAGCATGGCAAAAATTAATGCACTTTTGTGTGTTCCTGGATACTTATGAGAGAAAAACTATACAGATACTTCTTCATATTTTAGATATGTTTGTAAAATGAATAAAGTACATGAAGCGATGGACTTAAATAATTTCATATTTATTTCACAAATTAATCATACATGTTAACATTCAATACACATTGATGACAAATAGACATATTTAATTCTTTTTTAAAGATACTTGTTTTGTAGAAATGAAGACAACATTAAATCTGAAAATAAAATAGTGAGCTTTTTGATTCCAATGAAAACATAAAATTTTGAAAAGAGATAGTCAAGCTATACCAGTTGTCCCAGACTAAGCTCATTCAAACCTAGGATTACTCCAGATTTAACAATTGTAGCTTAGGTGAACCAGGTGCTCCTGGCTAATGTATGAAAATTAAACCAAGATTTATAAATTTACATAAACCACAAACACCACTACGTGGGTAGAAATAAAGATCCTTGGCCATGTATTTCAGATGTGAATATGAACTTGGACCTGTGTGGCTTATGGCTCCAAAACCAAGTTATGGGCCTCTTTCTGCTAAAAATATTCAGATTTACATGCAAAATAAACACAGTTCACAATTGCACAAGACCTAATGAAAGGGCCTCTGACCTCTCTGACTTTGGAACTAAAAGACCCCTCACGTCACAGCTGACATAAATCAGACAATTCATACCAACCTTCCTAAGGACCTCTGCTGTCTAATGAATCAGTTAGTGCTACACATCTACAGAAGGAATGGATTAAGGGCACATCATGGAGTAATTCTTTCCCAGCACAACATTGGGTCAGACAGTCATGCTTCTCTTTCCTACAACCATTACCTGTCAGAAAGCACAATTAGCTCTGCCTTTTAACATACAAATCTTAAATATTTATCAAGGGGTTATGACTGAGAAGACACTGAAGTGACACATTTGCATTAGCCTAAACACTTTAGTAATTTTGCCCAGGTACTGGGTCATTAGAACTTGCCACTCCTGACTTTAAATTTATATCAGGCAACACGACTGGGCAAGGTGAATCTTTTGATCAAAAATTACTGTCCCGCATGAGTGATGGGATAGCCTTAGAAGATAACAGATTTTTTGAGACATGGTGGTCTCACTGTGAGGACACATCAAACTCAGAAATAAGAAATTGTATGAACGTAATTGAACATACTATAGGAATAGTTTTTATGCTTAAAAACACCACTCTGCTTAAAGCTGTTTGCAAGGCAAATGACAATTTGTAAATAACTGGAAGAATCTCATTAACAGGTAAACAAAGTAAAACTAATTTTTGCTTAGGGATCTTGAACTCAAGATCTCACCTTGACATATAGGTGACTGGAAAGCTGGTATGTGCATTAGAGAGTCATTTAGTTTCTAAGAAACATTAATTAATAACTTTCCTCCATTTAGAAAATTTTCTTAATTAATTTATCATTGTTTATATAAGATAGATTTAATTCTGATTTAATTCTGATTTAATTATGTCAGCTACTGCTGATTCCTCCTAAATATTAGCATTACTTTAAGTATGAAAATATACATTCACATTGAGAACATTAATGTAAAAATCTCCTGTGCTGAGAAAATGCCACATATAACAACTTAATATCTTCCCCTTATTTCTGGTCATCTTGATACGTAGCACACTTAATTGTTCTTAATAATAAAAAAAAGAGAGAAAGAAAAAAGAATATGTAGAAATGTAGTTCTAATGTGAAACAAGAATACTGCATTAAAAAAATCTTACTTTTTTACTACTATGCATTTTTTATGAATGACACTGGAATACAGGGAGAACCAAAATTATTTTAATGAATTTACAGTAACATAATTTGTTATTATTATGCTCCCTTTCTCCTTTCCCTTTAACTCCTAAAAATACAGTACAAAATATGCTTTCATGTTTATTACTTGGTGATAGGGAAGAAAATCCTGTCCAGTCTCTACTAATGCAAAATTTTAATTTTTCTTCCCATTGCTCTGCTTTTCTTTGCAACAGCATAATTTCATTGACTTAAAAGAAGCATTTAATTCCATGAGCTAGTAGAAAGAGGCCCATAGGTCTAAGAATTTTGCAGTGATAGAAACTGTAAACAGGATTTGAATCATGTTCTGACACAACATTGTTAGAAGGGGAATACCAATTTAAGGAGTTCTTTAACAGAACTATACCCAAACTAAACAGCAAGCATAAGTTAGAGTTCCATACCTCCAAGTTACACGAAAAAGGTGGTGTCTACATTTTCAGGTGATTTCTAGCCTACATAAAACAATAGTGATTGCACTGTTACAGACACACAGGTATATGTACATTATACAAAAAAATTAGTTCTACGCAAATGAGTGTCATAATATCTTTACAAGAATGAGCAAGGAGTGTAGAAGGAGCCTGAAATATCCCTCAGTGCAGAAAGCGTGCACAAAATTTATGCATGGATTAAATCTCACTTAAATTCCCCAAAGAAGGCAAATCTAAGTGAAACACAAATATGCCCAGAGTGGTTTTCATCCTCAAAGAGATGAAAACAATGCCCCTAAACTGAGTGCTGCATTTTTACCTGCAGTGAACAACATCATAAAAACCCTTAGTATTTCAAGACAGATTCTGAAATAAACTATGGAAATTTAGTATAATGTTAACACAGCACAAGTCTCAGCAGTTCCTGCCCTGTTAGTGGCTATACATTTGTACTGCCCACTGTCACTTTGCATCAGGTTTTCAATGGTAAGACTGTGCAAGCCATTCTGCTCTTCCTGTGCACAGTACCTATCCCCTTCCAACAACACCCCATCCTTGTACCAGTGGACACTTGGATGGGGGGAACCAGTCACGAGACACTGGAAGCACGCTGAGGCACCTACAAATGTACTGTAGTCAGAAATGAGCCTCACAAATCTGGGACGAACTTCTGTGACCTGGAACTCAAAGCTGCAGCTCTCTGAGTCCTCTGCCCTAAACTCAACCTGTTCCTCTTTGGATGGCTCTGCAAACACATCAAAACTAATGCTGACATGCTTGTCTCCTTCCACTTCCTGCTCTTCTTGAGTCACTGCGAGCAATTGGATCGCTTTTTCTGAGTCATCACTGTGTGGCTCAAACTCAAATTCCAGTTCTATTTCTGACTGGTCACCTGGGCTCACAGTCTTACTCAAAAGCAAGTCGCACTTCTGGGACCTGTGTGGTTCACAGCCCGTGACTGTCTCACTACTCATTGCATTTGCTTCCTGCTGAACCATGACCACAAGGGAGCCTTTGCACATTGCTTCTCCCAGCCTATTCATTGCCTGACAGCGATACAAGCCACTATCAGAAGGTCCTGCAGTTTGGACCTTCAGACTGTGAAGTCCCTCCTTCTGACTCACAACATACTTCCCTGTGCCAGGTGTCACACACGTGTCACCTCTGAACCACTGAACTAGTGGGACAGGAGTACCCGTTACAACACACTCAAAAACTGCATCCAAGCCTTCTGTCACCTTGATATCTGTAATGGGCACAGCGAAGCGTGGAGGCATTTCAGTTACTTGGAAATCAATTTTTACATCCTCATTCTCCCCTGCTGCCAAGCCTGCAGCTTGTTCTAACAAGGCAAGTGGAAGTACATCTAGGGAAACCACCATGCTCTTCTTGTCTGGGCTAAACTCAGGACTGGTTATGATTTTAACCTGCTTCTCAAACTCTTTCACTTCATTTTCATCCAGCTCCACTTCCAGGAGGATTTCCTGTGGTGAAGGGGACCTCGAAGATGTGCTTTGCTCCATGTCAAAGTGTATAACATGCTGGTGGGTGACAGGGGGTGGCAGGGCCAGTGACCGTCCATCTTCAGGCAAAACTTCCACCTCTGCAATACTTTTAGCTTCCCCGACAATGTTCACTGCATGGCACAGATACTGTCCTTCATCGGCTTTCTGGACGTTAGTGATTTCCAGAATATATTTGTCCCCATCCTTCTCTATTTGCACTCTCTCATCCAGCTCCAGCAGAGACTTATTATGATACCACTTCACTCCTGGCTTGGGCACACCTACCACCTCAGCCACAAACGTCAGTGTGCTGCCCTCATACAACCTCCTCCTGCTCAATGCCTTGAGGAATGCTGGTGGCATGTCCCTGCCTGATGGCTCCAGGGCTTCACAGGGGGTCATAAACCCATTTGCCTGGGGCTGGTCTGGAGGCTGATGCCTCCTCTCACAGAGGGGCAGCATGGTCAGGGCATCCATGTACTCCCCAGTGGGTGTCCGGTAGCGTTCTGGTGGTGTGCTGTCCCCTGATGCAGAGTAGGGTCCCTCAAAGGGTGTGAAATATTGCTCTGAGGGTGTGTTGCATTTTAAACTCTCAAAAGGTGTGGAGTAGTGCTCAGGGGCCACGCTGTACACTGATCCCTCGGATGGTGTGGAGTAGTGGTCAGGTGGCGTGCTGTACCCTGAGCCCTCAGATAGTGTGGAGTAGCGCTCAGGTGTGCTGAGTGGCGTGTGGTAGGATGCTGATGAAGCAGTTTCAAAGATCTCCACGGAGGAGGGAGGTGTGTAGAAGCAGTCTGAATCAGGTGACTCCTCTCTGCTCCCACTCTCCAGCTCTATAGACATTTCTGACTCAGGAGAGAAGGGCCGGGCAAGTTCCTGATGGCTGTTGTAATAATCATAAACCATGCTGAAGGTAACCTCCTCCACTTCCAGTGAAGTTATAGTTTCTTGCTGCTCCTTCTGAACTGTGCCTTTGAGAGCTGGAGTTTCATATATCCCTGTGGATCTTAAATAATTGGCCAAGGACAAATCAGGCTCCAGCTCTGAGATTTGAACAGCACTGGGCTCTGGACTTGCAGAAGTATCCCCCCACATTTCTTCTGCATCCAGGCTATTCTCAGAGGCTTCCTCAGTGAGAGTCCTCTTCTTGTCCCAAGACGACTTCCTTTGCTCCTTCTGTGCCACAGGATCATCCATTACTAATCCAAGTATGAGTTTCCCAAAGGAGAAGCCCTTGGTTGTGTTTGGTTCCTGTTGGATGTCTCTGATCTCCTCAGGGGAATCTGTGCTTTCCATCTCACAGGTGAAGCTGCTCATGCCTGGCTCAAAGACCTTTTCTGTCCCAGAACCATCATCTTCCTCAGCCTGATGCCCAGCCAGAGGTTTCTTTTCATGTGCAGCTTTTTTCAAGTCCATAATGAAGTTGTCACTCTGGAAGTCTGTGGTCTCCAGTCGTTCCCCACTCTCCCACACATGTGTTTCCTGAACTCCTCTTTGGAAACCTGGTGTGGGCTCCACTAGAAATACATTAATTTTTTTCTGAAGTGAGTCCTCTCCAGAGACACTCATCCTTGACTCCTGAACTTCTTCAGCAGAATGTCCCTCTTCAGTAGATATCATGATGCTGCCAAGGCCTCCATTAGGAGTTTGCAAATCAGCTGTTGTGATTTTTCTTGGCTGTTCTTCTTCCTGGGCATCAACCTCCTCCTGCTGCATCCCATAGCTCTGACGCAGCTCTTCGCTCAGAGACATCTCTTCCTCAAACACATCATGTTGGGGCACAGGAGAGATGATCCCAGTGATGACCTCCACACTTTCCAGTGCTGTGGGAGTTTGTGTCTCTTTTGTGTACACAGTCTCTGCAGCTGGGAAAGGCTCTGCAAACTTCTTCAGATCAAATGTGATCTCGGTGTCAGACTCAGATGGCAGCAGCTGCTCTCTGAAATGCACTTCTTCCAGATGAACTTCAGCTTCCTCAGTAAAAACCTGACCTGAGTTTTCTATGCCAGGAAGAGTGGGGATTAGATCCAAAGAAGGGTTGCATGCATCAGACTCCATTTCTTGCAGCATTTGCCTGTCACTTTGTATTTCCCAGTGTGTGGTATCACCATCATCAATCTCTTCTTCTTTACAAAGATTATCATTAGCTTTAATGTCCTGTTCAATATCAACTGATCTCTCTTGCTTCTTGTCCTGTTCCTCCTGCTGCTCTCCTGCATAGAATTCATAAAAGCCAAATTCCTCCTTTGTGGGGGTGCTTGCAATGTGGTCCTGCAGGTGGGGTACACTTGGCTCTTCCACAAGAGGCACATCAGAAGGCACTGCCTCCCAGGCAGGGGCATCACACTCCATGCAGACATCACTTCTGTCTTGCACCACAGGTGATACAGGAATGAAAAATTGTGAAACCTTACACTCCCCTGCCAAAGCAGACTGCTCAGGGGCACGCGCTTGCCCTTGAACTTCCATAAACAATGAATCCTTACTGTCCCCTGCCAGAGCAGACTGCTCAAAGGCATATGTTTCTTCATGCACTTCCATAAATGATAAATCCTTACACTCTCCTGCCAGATCAGACTGCTCAGGGGCATGTGTTTGTTCTTGCATTTCCATAAATGATAAATCCTTACACTCTCCTGCCAGATCAGACTGCTCAGGGGCATGTGTTTTTTCTTGCACTTCCATAAATGGTGACTTCAAGATGTCCCAGGACAGAGTATCTGTATGTGGTAGCACCTTGCCTCCTTCAGGCTCCAGCTCCTCAGAAAAGTGACCTGAGTCCTTGGCCACCAGTTCACATCCTTCCCTGGATATGGTAGGGTGCAATTCAGTGGTATCAATTCCAAAGCTGTGCTGCTCAGAGACAGGTTTTCCCCTGTGCTGCCTCATCTCAGAAATACCATCTGTATAACTCACCCTTTCTTCTGTATTGCCCATTTCTTGCCTTGCATAAACTGTGATATCCAGCACCATTGTTTCCTCCATCTCACTTTCCCTGATGTGAGGTGATTCCTCCCAATCTTCCAACTGCTCACCAGGAGGTGGAGACAATCTCAGGGACCAGGGTAGGTGGGCTTCCTCCTCCTTGGGGCATGCAATTTTTTCCTCTTCACCCTTCCCAAGTATGCTGAGGCCCTGGAGGTGCAGAACATGGTCCATGGCAGGCAGTTCCTCAGTGTCTTCACCCTTGCTATACAGCTTGGGTGCGCTGGGCTGCACTGTCAGCTCAGACGCAGTCTGTGCTGTTCCAGCCACGTTCATGGCCACACAGCAATATCGCCCAGCGTCTGTGACAGAGACCTCTTGAAGGCATAAGCGGTATGTGCCATTCTTGCCTTCTTCAAACCTCAGTCTCTCACTGGCAGAGAGGCTCTGGCCATTCAAGGACCAGCTCACAACTGGTGGGGGCTGCCCAGACACAGCACACTCTAACACCACTTCCTCCCCTTCCTCGCAATGAATATGTGCTGGGGCTTCTGCCACCATTTGGGGTGGTTCATTTCCCGTATCAAATGAAAACTTAAATTTGTGCTTTATCGTGGAAGCAGCCTGCTCTGGAGAGAGTTGTGGGGTCTCCCTCAGCTCTGTGTCTTGCTCTGGTGTTGGAGTGGGGGCAGTGATTTTGATTTCCACAGGCAATGACAGCAAGTCTGAGTCTGGAACTGCACTTGGCAGTCTCTTCTCTGCTGCAAAGGTCAGACCAACTTCTTCCTCCTCCTCCTCCTTCACTTTCTCCTCTTCCTTCTTCTCTTTCTCCCTTTCTTCCTTCTTCACTTTCTCCTCTTTCTTCTTCTCTTTCTCCCTTTCTTCCTCCTTCACTTTCTCCTCTTCTTTCTTCTCCTCCACATCCATCTCCTCCCTTTCCTTCTTTGTGTATCTATAGGCTGGCATTCGCTGCCTCACATGGAGTCCAGCTGAGGTGCTGACCGTGCCCAGTGGGTTGAAGATCACACAGGTGACAGTGCCACCATGCTGTGGGAGCACAGATGGGAAGGTCAGTGTGGAGCAGCACCCTGTGGTGTGAACAGCAGTGCCCTGGATGCGCCCCACGGGCTTGTCATTGTTGTACCAAGTGATGGTGGGCTGTGGGTGGCCGTGGAAGAGGCAGGAGAAAGTGCATCTTTGTCCCTCAACGGTTTCCTGAGGCCTGATCTCCTGTACAAAGAGGGGTGGGCAGGGCTCCAGGAGCCCACCTTTCACCTGCCATCTCTCTCCTAGTGCCTTGGGCCTGGAGTACTGCTTCACTACCTGCACTGTGAGGGGCTTCGAGCCAACCATTTTGGCGGCCACCTTAAGTGGGCTGGGCTTCCCAGGAGGGCCCTCCTGGGGCGGGGACATGAGGGATTCCTGCTTCTTTTTCAGTGCTGCCCTCTTTGCTTCCCGCAGCTTCCCTAGCTTCCAACGGATCTCCTCATCCAGCAGCTCCTCAGCGTTAGCCACTGTGCCCCTGTGCTCCCTACAGCGCGCCAGCCCTGGGCGGCAAGGCCGCGCCAGCGGCAGGCTCTGGAAACGGATGGTTCGTACCATGCCCCGGGCTGGTGAGAGGTCCCTAGGCTCAGCCTCCTGGCCCTTGTCAAAGGGCGAGCCGGTGCAGCGGAGCACCACCCGCAGCCGGTCCTCCCGCCGCTGTTGCAGCAGGCACTCCCAGCCCTGTCGCATCCAGTCCGCTCTCCCGGCGAGACCCGAGCCCCGCCGCTCCCCTCTGCGTGCCACCAGCAGGGAGGCAGCGGACTCGGCTGAGCCCTCAGTGTTAATGGCAAATACCCTGTAGCTGCCCGCGTCGTGCTCCCGCACATCCCGCAGCTCCAGGCTGGCGCAGTGTACGTGCTCCGTGCTCTCGGTGCGAATCACCTTGCGGCAGTCCTGGAGGACGGGCCGGTTGTTGTGGAACCAGGCCATGTGCGGTGCTGGGCATGCCACCACCTTGCACCGGAAGAATGCGGGGTCCCCCTCCAAGACAGACCTACACTTCAGTCCCTGTGTGAAGATGGGTTTACGGTTCTGGTGGCAAGCCAGCACCGCCGCTGTGCCGCGTCCCTCGAAGTCCACCACCCTGTGCTGTTCTGCAAGAGAAGGAGACTGGGTTACAACGTCAGGCTCTGCCTACCACCTATTTGTAAAAATGTAGCAATATATTGAAATAAAAAATGGGCATGCAACAGATTTCATCACACACCCAGGAAAAAAAAGTAATTCACTCACCATATTTGTTCGAATAAACGCAACGCCTTGCTCTGTTTTAAAGATTGACACGAAAATCGTTCGTTGTCTGTTCTTTCTTCAGACTGTGGAAATTTCTTCTTGAACAAGCAAAAAAAGAATTTCAAAATAGCATGTTCTTCTGCGCGTATGTTTTTGTTGCCTGGAAAAGCTGTGTGTCTTTGAGTGGCAAAGAAGAAAATCTTACCTGACTTGCAGACAGTAGAATAAACGCCCTTTCTGACCCCTCTGTTTATAGATAGGTTCAAACAATTGAAAAAAATAGTTTGAAATATATTTTTTAAAAAGTAAGTAACATAATGAGAAGGCGTTTATTCGAACTAATACAGCCACTAACTTCAAAGTGTTATGCACGGAGGGAAAAAGCAAGCAACATGAACCACTTATGCTATCTGCAAGCCAGGGTAAGAGATGTATAATGATGAATTAATGTATGTAAAAAAAAAGTGCAAGGAATCAATGGGAATGTGTAGCTTTTACATAACCTAAACAACAAATGCTCTCTAGTATACTTCATCTATGCATCCAATAGTGTCCATTGAACTCATCAATGTTAGGCTACTAACTTGTTTAAAAGTAATACAATTAAGATTTGTATAACTTCCTTCTGAGGTAAGCTATTCCATGCATTCAAAAGGAAATTGAACATATAACAGCTCTGTGAACAGCTGCAAAGCATGAAGTAAAAGTTAAAAATACGGCTGCACAATTATAGATTTGAAGTTTTAAACATATTTTAAAACTTAAATAACCTTATAATGCAAGTAACCCTTTGCATATCAAAACAAACATGCAACATGTTCCAATATGCTTTAAAGTGTGTCTTTCCCCATCAGACACTTCATGGAAGGTGATAAAACCTTTTCACAACTTTACTAATTACTAGTACTAATTATTCTCATTAGTGATTGTACCTTTCACTTCCATTTCAACCTCTTCCTCTAGCTTCTTGTGAACAATTTTTTCAGGAGCTAGAATAAAAAAAAGACAAGGATTTTTGAGCTACAGTTGTTAAATGTGCCAATCAACACTTTATATAGTAAAAATGTCCAATCTGTTTTGCAAGTAGACATAAATCCACATGTACATACACATAAATGCATGCCAAACAATTCAAACACTTGATAAATTTTGAGAATAGAGTAATCAAATATTTTCAAGCTTGTTTGCAATGTACATTTTTCTATAAGATTTGCTTTCTTTTTGCAGGGTGGGGGAAGTTTCTAAAACAACATGCCTTTATCATGCCGTAAATCCCTGAAGAAAACATTCAACAGTCCACAGACCAATGAGATACTTTTCATTCTTTATCATCTCCTAGGGAATGAATATAGTGGAATGCAAATTATGATGCTATGCATGAGGAATTGATACTTGGAAGGAACATGCAGTTGCCAACCTGTCACTTTCAGATGGGTGCTGCACTCGGCTTGTCCTGCAGGGTTAACTATTCTGCACTTGTATATACCCTCGTGGTCCTGACCAACTTTCAACAATCTTAAACTGCACAGTGGCCCATCATGTTTTATGGAACACAGTGCAGACTCCTCAACTATTAGCTGATTGCACAGCCAGACTATGCAAGGTGTAGGCACACCTTTCATTATGCAAAAGAGAAACACATCATCTCCTTCTTTTACAGTGGTTTCTGAAGGCAGAGTTTCAAGAAACTCTGGTGCTTTGGCGTCAGTTTCTGTGATGTCTTCGCATGGCACAACATCAGGATAGTATACTCTGTTTCTTTGCTTCTCAGTTTCATGTGGTCTTTGGGATGTAGATATAAACAAGCTCGAGGTTTTCTTTGAAGATTCTTGCTTAACTTCAGATGCTTTAAACTGACAATTTTTGGCTGCTTTAAAGCTTTTAGTATCTGATTCAAGAGTAATTTTTGTTACTGCTTTGGATTGTGCTTCTTTTGCTAGGTAAGAATAAAGTTAGGAAAAGGATTAGATCAGATGTTTTACAGGAATAAAAAAAAAATCCTTATACTTATGGGGGAAAACCCCAGTAATTAGTATTGATAGAATATGCCATATATTAGTGCTAAAACAATGCTATTAAACATGAGTGATTGCACATTTAAGAGCTCTATTCCTGTTAGGCTAATTCTAGGTAGCAGGTAAGCCTGTGGGTCTTTCATGGGACCAAGTCTTGATCCACAATGACTAAAAAAAGCGCATTTTTGCTTCTAATTTAGAGCCTTAATTTGGAAAGTAGAAGCAGAAGATTATGTAAAGTACTTTTGACAGCTCTATAGTGAATAAAAATTTCAAGAATTAAGAGCAAAATCAACAGGGTCAATGCCTTTCTCATTATTCATCTTAGTTTTCTGGTCTTCATTACTTTGAACTCATCAAAAATACTATCACCTGTGGTGATAAAACATTTTTGGATCTTCACTAGTGGTAGCACTACTAATATTTTAATACCTGGATGTCAGGAAGAGGTAGAAGGAGTTTAAGCAAAAAGTAAATACTTATATAATAGAAAGAGTGAAAGGTAGAAGACAGTTCATTATTGCAGTAATACAATATTTGCACCTATTAATCCTTTCAAGTACATTAACTTATATTGCTAACTTTGGAATTGGAATCTTGGATTTGTTGGAAACATGCTGGAGTTTGAAATTACCTGGTATCTAATTCAAAATTGCATCTGAAATTCTTTTCTTCCTTAAACTCCTGCTTCAGGAATTAACAAAAAATATAAAAATTCCTACAAGCTTGTTTTGCTTTACTTCTCTCTGCATGTCACGAAAGATATGGAGAAAAAAAAGCCTGAGACATCTGTGACTTTATGGGAAGAGGCACATAGTTACAGTACCAACTTCCCAGTACTGCGTGTGTCACTTATGACTAGAGCTGTAAATGTGGAGGAAAAACCCCGAGAATTATTAATAGAGCTTTCTCAATTCAATACTGATAATAAAGGTAATATGAGTGAGCTCTAGGCAGTTATAATGAAGCTGCAAAAAGTAAGTGATAATGTTAAAAGTCAGATAACCACCTTTGACTGTTAGTATTGCAGAAGTTGTTGTCCCTCCATGGTCATTATACACAGTACAACTGTACAGTCCTTGATCTGTCTGCTGGACATTTAGGATTGAGAGCAGAAGAACATTTCCGTTTTGTGATATCTTCAATTTTTCAGACAATTCTATCTTTTCACCTTCGTGGGCCCAAAGAAACTCATAGAATTCATTTTCTAAGGCACACATGAACTGAGCAGTGTCACCACATTTCACAGTTAAGTCTCTGAGTTGCAAGAGAATCTTTGGAGGGACATCTTTCTTTTCCTGAGAGGTCGTCATAGAGACTTTGGTGGTCTGAGATGTTTGAGAAAGGACTGATGTGTGCACAGCTTTAATTTCTTCGACTGATGTAGCCTTCATGGTCAGACTTTCTGATACGCTTTCAAAAACCTGTACACGCAATTCCTGTGATGGTTGTTGCACTGATTTAAGTTCTTTTTGGTAAGTTTCAATGTTCTTCTTTGTGAGAGAAGAAACATGAAGTTCTGATATAGCCTCTGACCGGATAGACTCTCTTACATCTTTCCCAGAACTTTGCCTATCTAGGGCTTGCACTGTGTAATCAAGTAACAAAAACAACAACATTAGTATCTAAAGAACTTTACTGGTCCATGCTCTGAACAAAATCAAACCGCATGGAGGATGAAAATGAATGATCTTCATTTGAAAACACAGCATGCCAGACGTACTACTCTGTTGACACAGAAGTTATCCATTCACATGTATGAATGACAAGTGATGCCTAAGCTAATCATGCAGTTGATACTTGGTGCTTGTCTCTTCTTTCACTAAAGTGGTCCATTTCAGTACTGGAAACTCACGGCACTTTTGAAGGAGGTATTTTTTTTATTTTTTTTTTTTTCCTACAGAATAGTGCAAAATACCTCAGTCACTGCTATAAAGATCACTAAGTCACTTGTTTTAAAGTCTTGAATGCCTTCATTAAAGCATTTCTATTCTTTGGCGTATATTGAGATACAAACTTGAAAATCTCCAAAGGTTACAGCTTAAAGACAAGAAATGAGAGTGGCAGGGTTACTGAGGGTACTATTAAAGTTAGGTGGGAAGGAAAAGGTGTGAAACAAGGAAAAGAGTAGTAACAACATAAAAGTGTGGTATGCAACAAATTGAATCCCTTTGAAGTAAAAATGGGGCTTTACCTTCTGCAGTCACTGTAAGTGTAGCTGTGCAAGTTGTTTCTCCAGCACTATTTCTTGCCTTGCAAGAGTATTGGCCAGCATGCTCTAAGAAAGCATCTACTATTATCAGTATAGCTGTGCCTGTAGACTCATCAAAGTGGAAAACTAAGTCTTTTTTTGGCAACAGGAGTTGTTGATTATGAAACCACTGGATTATTGGTTTGGGCTTGCCAGAGACTCTAGCTTGAAATCTGACTGATTCCCCGCTGCATACCCTGCAGCTGGAAATAGGCTGGATAAAGGTGGGCCTTTGGCCAACAGATTCCTCCTTAAGTGAAACAGATGAAGAAACATGCGAAGGGGACTCTGATGTAACTTCTTCAATCTTTTTAAATCCTGAAAAGAAGCATGCCAACTTTTAATTTCTTACCCTACACTACAATGAATTTTCTCTCTCATTCAAGATTTTTTTCTAACTTGCAACTTAACAGCATGAATTATTTTCATTCATCATTTATAAAATCTATTGCAAAAAGAAAACAAAATATTTATGGTTAAATAATATCAAGGACAATATAGAACAGCAAATTCTCCAAACAGTATTTCTGCTCTAAAACTTTGATCAATGTTTCATCAATTCGTATGAATGTAAAATATTTATTTTCAGTTGCCCGAGTAGCTGTTACATACCTCTATGTGAGATGTTTTTCAAACTTTCAAAGTAGTTTATTTTATACAAAAACTCCTACCAGATTGTCTTCACGAGGCCAACCAAAGAATGTGTAAGCAAAAAACTTCCATTAGAAAGAAGGTTTTTACCATCTTTGGTGCGTGACAGATTCTAAGACTAGAGTAAATGAAAAGGGGGCATGGAACATGAAAAAATCTTGAAATAAATTTTTGTGTTCATGACATATATTTTGGACACATAAATGTATGCTGTGGACATTGTAAATGGAGGCAATTAATTGAGTTAAAAGACATGACGGACAACAACTCACATGCAAGTATCAGTGTATATTAAGATGATTAGTGGAACAGGACCTGAACAAGACAACTTCTTTAATGGCACAATGTACCTTCTAACTTCAAGGTGGCAGTGCTGGTCACTTGGCCTACAGAATTACTCGCCACAAAGGTGTAGATTCCTTCATCCTCTGGATAAGCTTCAGCAATCTCCAGCTGGTAAGTGTCTTCAAATTGAGTCATTCTAAAGAACCGTGATGGCTTGATCTCCTTCTCTTTGCTGTACCAAGACACTTTCAGATCTACTCAGGCAAAAGAAAGAAAAAAAAAGCATCAATTATGATATTATACTAGCAAGTAAACACTATATCTTTCAAAAATCTTAAACTCAAACATCTAAATTTAAA